>CALSCP010002083.1:18621-40560 GCA_943704425.1 Ministeria vibrans ATCC 50519
GTAAAAACTGTGCCATACCGAATTTGCGGAATAACTTTTTCCATTATTTGATTATATTAGTTGAATAATTAACTGATATAATTTGTGGCTATTAAAATGTGGTGAGCAGGGCTGGAAAAACAAAAATTTATGCAGAATATTCTTTGATAAGATCAGCCTGCTTAGCACACATATAGGCGTATCCGGCATCATAACCACACTTGCTATATCGCTTCCTAATACACTTCTTTACACCATCATTATCCCTGTACTGAAGAGTCAACTCGCATTTATCTTCGTTATGTCTTATGTTAAACTCCTTGAAGCATCCCCTATTAGCCCAACGTTTGTGACCATCTCCGCGTAAATGGGACAACATACAATGACGGCCAATTAACTGACCACATTCGCAAGTAATTTTCTCCTTAATATGGTCACTATTAAGCTCATAGTATTCCTTTCTTTTAGCCAACATTTCATCTCTATTAGCAAGATACCTTTTCTGGTCATATTCGCGTCTTGATTGTTTGTGTTCCATATTGTATAGTTCATATACAATACAAATCTTTAAGTGTGTTTCCAAAAAAATGTTTTCATAGCAGTAGAAGAGGAGTAGCAGAGCCCGAACACACACTTATTCACACACTATTTTCTCACTCTCCGTCTGAATCACTGTCTTCATCATCAGTAAAAAACTCACCAAGCTCTTCGTATCCAGTATTAAAACATTCACACTCATCAAGTGGACATTTTGCATAGTGTTCTAAGCGTGGTACACATCCATCACAAACCGATACATCATTAGACTTAATTATGATATGACATTCACTTTTTAAATGGAACTGATGTTTATCACTTGACCAGTATTCTTCAATTTCCTCATCTGTTTTAAGATCATATTTTACTCCTAATGGTTGGAAACAATCTGTGCAGAACACGTATTCACATGCCCTACATTTTTCAAGAGCATAATCACAATTTGCACACATTATATTATTAAGCTATTAAATAAGCATGTCTTTAAGCCCTTTTTTATTCGTTTATTTCTTAATAAACACTTATTGCCCTGGAGAATAACTCAGACAATACTCCATCTGTGCATGCAATGTTACACCACTAGATAGTGTTTTAGCTTGAACCCAGACATCTGTCATTTCAGCGACCTTAAAATGATCAAATTTCACATCAACAGAACCATAAAACATAGAACTGAACATAATCTTAGCAGGCTCACCATTCTTCTGTGACCAGATAGTTACTTGCCCGTCATCAGATCCGTCTACACGAGCCCTTAATACGTAAGCATTGTACGCCTTAGGAACACTGAAATAGCAATCCATATCTCTGTTAACAAAGGATGAATCGATCAACGGAATAGTCCGGTACACGACTGCTGGTACACCTGCTGTTACAGTTCCACTACCGACTCTAACATAGCCTTCATTACCACTACTAGACCCTACAACTGAAGCTTCCACCGAGTTAACACGGATAAAGTCGGCCACCATATTAACCCCTGTTTGTCCGTTGAGTACGACTGTTTCTTGAACTCTATCCCAGTTACTATTAAGACCTTTAACAATGACCTCTTCACATCCGGTTCCAGCACTGGCATCATTTGCGTCAGTGCTTGCTAACAGCATAGTTAAGGCAGAACCTGGAAACACGATAGGATCATTAGAGATATCACCATACGAAGTATCACCATTCTCTGTGTATCCTCGTGTTACCGCAAGTTCTCGTCTGTAATCTTCGCCGAACATAATGTTGCTTATCACACCTGATTTTGATGTCATATTACTTTTATATTAATGGAACAGAATTTATTTAACAGCGTGTTAGTTCACTGGCTAAGAATTGTTTTCCACGAATAGGTTTTCCTGTTTTAAAGTTCTTAATAGAGTGCATACCAAGCTTTTCCCTAACAACCTTGTATAAACCCTTAGCGTCACCATTAATACGGACTAAAGTGCCAGTTGCAATGAGGTGTTTCTCATTTCCTACCATTCGCTCTATGTTAATGTCTACTTCATGTCTTACAGGTTTAACCACTTTAGATAACATTGATTCAATAAATGCAAGCTCTTCCTCGTCTCCGCAACCAGTTCTTCTTGCATGTTCTACGTACATGTTCATTAACGCTTCTATTTGATGCTTAGGTTCTTCAGAGTTAATAGCTTCGGTAATCTCATTCTGTAACCGTTCTGATTCTACCTTATCAGGATTTAACGTTTGTTGTTGTGTGTTCTCCTTATGGAACTGTGATCGAGCGTGTTGTTTGCGGTTCTTGAACGTGTACTTCTTTCCACATTCACAATCTAAATATTCAGGCATTGTATAACTATACTTAAGATATTTCTTAATACCTTAACTACTGCTTAATACGCACTCATTCCTTCACCTCTAGGTAGTCAAAATAAGGACTTTTTAAGTCAAAATTCTTTCTATACCGTTTTTCACATACTTTTTTTGTATAGGCAACTTGTGAGATGCTATCATTTATTTCTTCGATAAGAACTTTACTATGACGAGTATCTACGACAAGATTATGAATTTCTTGAAGGGTGATACACATTTCACTTAATTTGTTAGCAATTGCTTTATGTTCTGCCTGTGTAAGCTCTTGTTTCATTATACTCTTAAAGAATATTTTATTTATTTACTTTCTACCCTTCCTCTTGCCACCACCGCGTTTTCTTCCAGCACCAGATGATCCGAGCTTTCCTTTTACTTTAGTAATGCCTTTGTTAAGACCCTTATTAAGCGTATCATGTGAGGCTGTTAAGATCTGTTTTCTATTATCTGCGACCTGTTTACGAAGAAATGATTTGAATTTGCTGTCTCCTACCCTTCCTGTTGTGACGTTAGCAATAGCGTGATTAAGACCACTGTTAAGCTGTTTATTTGCGAAAGATATCAATTTTCCTTGGTGTTGTTGTAACTGTTTGCTAGCGAATGATTTGACTGAATCAAAGAAACCCATTATACTACCTATTTAGATAATAAATTAGAGTGATTCAATGAGATCAACATTTCCATTAGCAACATCAATCTGGAGCATCTGTTGGCATACAATCCACATGTACGCAACCGGTGTAATAGTATCTATACCAGCGTTATGATTAAGAGTCACTTCAAGGGGAGATGAGTCGATACGAGTGGAGTTCACGAATGAATCAGGCTGGGTAGCATCTGGCTGGAATGAGAAGGAAAGATAAGTGTATGCTCCTTCATATATTGCTTCACTGCTATTTCCCCAAGCCTGTACTGTATCGTCTAATAGCACACCTGACGAACCGACTGACTCTTTAATGAAAGTGCCTAGTGGGGCCCATAGTTCGCGCTCTGGACTGGCATCTTTAGCAATAGTGTAAAGCTGTCTAGTAGCCTTCTGAGCCTTCTCAAAGTACTGTTTACCGTTGTATTTGATGTTAACAGTCAAATTGTCAGCTCCATCAACATACGAGTTTTCACTTCCTAAGATAGTAGCTCCGAGCCTTGGAAGCGCGATGTGAACAGTCTTCACATACATGTTTGCAGGCAACATAGTTATTGTTGTTGTTGTGGAGCTACTAACAGCCTTACTAGTGCACATAACATGATCAATAGGTAGAACTAATGGCATCTCACGCATAGCATTCATAACAGGGTCAGGATACTTCAATAGATTGAGTACGAGTTGTGAGGCAGAAATAGCATACCCAGTTTCTCCTCCATTTGGAACCATAATATCAGAGTACGCAGATGACGGTTTGAAGTCTATTTCGATCGTAATAGGGTCATTCATAGCAAACAACGGGACCTCAAGTTTAAACAGGTTAGAGAATGCCTTAAGTGGCAATATAGTAGTGTATGTAGTAGATGGCAGTTGTGTGTATGTAACAGACTGTTCAGGTTCCCAGTTAGCGACATCAAAACCGTTGGAATTAGCTACGGGTTCAAATCGTAGTTGACGACCCTGTTGATACAATGCTTTCTCTGGATTGTCCATCAACTCACGTTCTTGATTAGCTTTTATTATAAGGAAGGCTGAGGCGTTAATAGGCACTGAAGCGATCTGTGTTCCTCCGTTGTAAACAGTGAACTGAGCAATGATTGAATAAGCTCCTGATACGGTGCTAGAAAAGGCATCAGCGCCAACACTGACTATGT
The DNA here is from genome assembly GCA_943704425.1 of Ministeria vibrans ATCC 50519. Taxonomy (NCBI): domain Eukaryota; class Filasterea; order Ministeriida; family Ministeriidae; genus Ministeria; species Ministeria vibrans. Next base: position 22,753 of record CALSCP010002083.1, read on the forward strand.
CAAAAGTAATGTAACTTGAATCACCATCTAAGATATCTGTTTTAGGGAACTTATACCTACATCTATCTGCTGTCAAGTCATCTGGGTTTATAACCTGTGTGCTATACGATGTAGTAGCTTTACGTGATTCTGACAACATGTGAAATTTTCTTTCGAATGAACTGTTAGACATTTGTTATATACTTAACCAATGAAAAAAATCATCGGTTAAATCAAACCTATTAAGGAACTGTTTAAGAGCTAACGGATAGACTGTTAGGGGTTATTGTTAGGGTCTTAATTACATCAAAGAATGTGTACACATTAGTCGGGTTGCTAACGTCTGATTCAATAGCCATGTTAAGGTTACTATTGATCATTCTCACACCATCATCATTTAAGAGGTAGCCGACTGCAAAATTCTGGACTGGATTTGAGCTATCTGAGTACGTTAATGGATCAAGGTTGTTTAGTACGCGGTCTTGATCAGGCTTAGCACTATGCGTCACAGCCTCTACATAGTTGCGACATAGGGCACTTTTATTTGTGTTAGTAGCACCTGTAACAGCGTACTTAAGTGGGTCTAACCGGCCGTTCACTGAGAGACTAGTTGACAATACATCAATGACACTATTCTGGAAACTATCAGCTTCTTGGTTTGACTCCTCTGAACTCAACATAAATCCATAGTATACTGATTTGAGTGCACTGTAATTAACAACTGAATACACCTGATCTTGCTGTGATTGAATCTGGCTTGGTAAGCAATCTACGGATGGATATTGGAATTGCATAATACCATTGTTCGCAACCCATTCAAGTGCACGTTTTGCTTTCCATTCGTTTGTCGGTTCTAATGAAACATATGAAAGTTCACAGTCTGACAAAGTGTAGTATGTTGTTCCCAGTGCTCCACCAGACTGATCAAATGAAAAAGATGCTCCATCGACTAATCTGATTTCAATTCTTAGCCCACCAAATTCTTCTAATGTAACCTGTTCTGAGAGTGCTAGTATAGGTGACATAAGCTCCATACTAAAGGATGAATCAACCTCGGAAAGAATCTTACAAGTGTCATGTGAAACAGAGTTAAGACACTCATTAGTAAGTCCTGCCATGAGTTTCTGTGGACCGTGAAGTGAGGACATTCTAGTGGATACATATCTGGCATAGCATTGAGTGGTCTCAGCTGTGTTATTAGACTTCAAACCTTTGATTGTTATTGTGTCAATAAGCGACTGTACACCAGCGTAATTACTGTATGACAGATCCTCCGATGGTGAAGGAGCCACATCACTACCAGTTCTCATTTTTAAAACTCCATTAAAATGAAGACTGCCACGCTTAATAAACTCAGTTTCGTTGGCAATTACAATATTCATTTGATTGGAAGAATTCTGTGAACTAAATGTACTTCCATTCTGTACTGTAACGTTTCTGTTTGATCTTCTTGCGATATCGCCTACTTGCAAAGACATTCTTATATTAGAAGGATAGATTTTAAATATTGCCCTTAGGCAACATTTAAAACGTCATTTATAACAACTGTATTAGCCGATTGTTTAATCCATTACCTCGACGCTACCAGGACGTAACATAATTGTTCTTACGAAGTAAGTCCATGTGTAGTATGTCTTTGTCACAGCTGGTGAAGATAAGTTCAGAAGCAAGGTAAATTCTTTGTTTAACAGATCAAGAGCTCTATTAGCTCCGGCGAACGAACGAGCATAAATTATGGTGTCACTGTTATCAAGAGATTCCCAGTTAGTGACTGGAACACCAATTGAAGCATAAGCATTAGCAAGTTCGTTGTTAGCAATCTGGTTATACGCTTTTGATGTTGATACTTTACTATTAGGGGTGTTAACACCTCCGATTCTGAACTGATAAGAAGAGTTTCCACCTGGAGAATCCTTGATAGGTAAGAACTTTGTTCTGTCATCTATGTCATTAAACTTACTTGTGTCAAAGGCCATAGTGAATGATGCGACGCAATCGTGGTGATTAGATGAGGGACTGAGCTGGAACACAGGGTTAACAAGAGCACTAGTAGCATTGTTAATAGTCTGTGAACAGGTGATAAAGTTCAACATAACACCATCCTTATTGTATCTATCCATGATATATGCACTGTATTCTTCTCTCGTAGCGTCAGGTATGTTCTTTTCACTAACAGTAAGGAACACATTGGACACAGTGAATGCTCCATCAGTGATAGGAGTAGGATCAGTTGAAGCCTGTGAAATAGCGAGCGTGTTAGATGCTAATTTAATACGTATGGTTAATCCTTGTTTCATGATCTTTAATGGCCAGCATGTGGCTTTGGCGAACACTCCTGAGAAAGCACTTAGAGGAAGAACCCATGTTTGCGTTACATTTCCTTCATCATCAACACCTTGAGATATCATCCTGTACCCATTGATACCATTATGTGATGCACTAACACGTTGCTTATTAGCCACTTCAAGACCAATGTTGTTAAGATTCTCGATGTCGGTGTTATCGGCCCTTGTCACCATCTCATCTAACACTCCAAATGCTCCAGCATCTTCATCAAACGCTGGTGTTCCTGCTGTGCTAGTTAAAGCTATATCAAGAGTAAAATACGACTCAGTTAGGCAGACAAAATCACGCGGTGGAATAGCGAGATCAATAAGCTGATTTTCAGTAAATGATGCACCATTAGATGGGCCATAGCGTGTCACGATTTCACTTTGTTTACTCATAGTTTATATACCTTAGCGAGAATTTAATTACAGTTTGTCATCTTCATCTATTAACCGGTAATTATACCGCTTATACATTTTGTTCTTCTCCTTGTTAAAGTGTAGAAATGGCCTTCCTTCTTCTTCTTCATCATCATCCTTCCATGCTTCATTCAGGATTTGCTTGCCATTTTTAGTGTTCAGAAACTCCTCTAATAGGACATCTACTTCCTTCTTGTTAGACATCTTAAAGGCTATTAAACTGGTTAGGTTAGTACGGATAGTACTAGGAATCATTCTAATACGCTGACATGTGATAATGACGGAAACACCAAAATGTCTTGCCATAATGATCATACGACTCATAATACCCCTATTCCCACTAGCTTGAAGCTCACCAGCGCAATCATCCAAGATAAGTAATGTACGATCCTTTCTACCTGTAACTGAAGCCTTTTGAAAGATCTCATAAATTGTGCCCTCATTGTACTCTTCAAACACCTTATCATCGTCTAGATTCATCAGATCAAATGGGTTAGCCTGGGCTGTGTTTTTTGCATTGACAGATATTAAGTAGACGTTATCAAAGTAGTTCTTGTACCAATTTAACAAAGTGCTTACTAAGAGGAAACTTTTACCACTTCCTGAAGGGCCACACACCAATAATCTACACGGATGTTGAATAGGCAGGTTATCAGGGTGATCCGGGAGTCTAGCAGGTAAGTCAAGATGCTTAACTCTAAAGTCTTTATCAAGATCATTAATAGGTTTCTTATTTCGAGTCATAACAGATATATAATTATATCACATAATAATATAAATGCCAATCACTAAGCACCTCGTATCGTACGCAAATGACGTCGAAACTGAACAAACCCAATCACCGCCTGCAAAGAAAGTGAAAAAACCTAGATCAGCTAAACAATTGGCGAATGACCAGCGATTGAGAGACAAACATGCATCTCTAAAAGCGAGTAAACAGACTGCGAAACAAGATGCCAAACCAGTCGTATCACAAGTGAAAGAGAAAGTTGTAGAGAAGACTGTTATGCCATCTGAGTCAGACCTTGATAGGATATTTAACAGTTACCTTGAGAAGAACAAACACCGTTTCACACCTCAGCAAGCAAAGCAAAAAGTTGCAGAACCAGTTATTAGGAAAGAGGAAGTGATAATAACTGATGAACCGAAGGAGAAAACACCAGTCAACGTGATCAAGAAGGATAAGAAAGCATTTGAGAAGCCAGAACACATGGGCCCGATTGATCATAAGTGGCTCAATTGGATGTAATTAGGTCATCTAGTAAGTAACGTATTAGTAGTACAATTATTCTATTGCTAATATATAATGTCCATAGCTAACTACAGAAGCAGAATATCGGATTACAATGCCTTATTGGCGCAGATGAAAGGCAACTTAGACACTGAAGTAGGGACTGATTCTAACCAAGAAACAGGCTTAGGAGTTGCAACTGGTATCGGTTCTATTCCATTGTTAATGAGTGGCAAAAGAAGTATTAAAGAACTGTACGGAATAATGAAAAAGAGCAAGGAAGCACGCAACTTTGTAGAGACTGAAGGAATGCAAGCAGGTGAATCATCTAAGGGTCTAATGGACAGATTTAAGAAGTACTTATCAAGAGACAGAACAGCGGATCGTAACACGCTTGCTGATGCGTCTGAGGGCCGAATACCTGATGCTCAAATGGACCCAATGGACTTTGGTGAACCAGCTGACTCAATACCACTTAACAGGTTCGGTAGTAGGAGCAAAAAAGGATACAGATCACTGGATGACGAAGATGATGAGGGGACAATTAACCCAGCATTTGATCGTTCTTACGCTGAACCAGCAGGTGAAAACACACCGCTATTAGGCAATGAAGTAGGTGATGATGAAGATCCATTATCAGGCTTAGGAGACACATACGAGGCTATTAGTGACATATCTCCGCCACCAGGATTCAATTATGCTGACGACCTATTAAAGCCTATTGGTAAGGGATCAGAAGGTGCAGATTTCGGCACTGAAACAGAAGCTGTGACACAAGATTTAACACCGCTTAAAGTACGGTTCAAGAAAAGTCCATTAGAGCACATGCCCGGTGACGATGAATTGGCTAGTATGTCACATGCAGACTTGAGAACATTGGCAAAGAATAATGGTATTCGATCGACTGGTAAGGGAGCTTCAAGTGACGAATTAAGAGGCAAATTAGGGAAGTTTAGAGATGGTGCAGAAATGGACGATAACGACTTTAGTTCAACAAATATGGCATCATACCTTAAGTCCAGATATGGAAGAAGTCCGTATCTGAAGGATAAGTATCCTGATAAGAACCTAATAGATACTAAAGCTGTGTCTAAAAGAGATCTTATTAGAGACGTTAAGAAGGCACAAAAGGAAGAGTCAGTTGGAAAGGCTGAAAGGAGACCAATAGCTGATGACCCACCTAAGAAAGAAATGGGTACAATGGATGACATATTAGGTGACGAAGCTGGTCCTTCTGATGCTGGTAATTTGCTAACTGGAGGAGGTCAATCACAGACTGAAACTATTGAACAAGAACAACAGCTTGATAACGCGTCTAATACGGCGGATGCACAGGCTTCACAAGAAACAGCAGAACAGGCTAATACAGCGGAAGATAACATCTTAGAACACAACATAGACGCAACAGAGAATGTGGCAGAACATGGAGGTAAAATTGACTCGATAGACGGTGAGGACACAGCTGATGCCACTGCTGATGCAGGCGCTGATGCAGGTGCTGAAGCTGGTGCTGTAGGAGCTGACGCTCTTGCGGATGCTGGTGCCTCAGCGTTAACATTAGGAGGTGCATTATCCGGTGTCGGATTAGTTGCTGGAGTGGGAATGGGAATCTTTTCGTTGGTCGAGCTTATTAAGAGCAAAACAGATGAACACAAACAGGAACAACAGGCGCAAGAGAAACTTCCATACATTGCGAAGGCTACTTTTAATGCCACATCTCCTGCTGATAGGAATGTATCAACATCTAACGTGTAAGCCTATTAAGAGAATTATTATCCTTCATAACAATATAATCAATGAGTGGTAACAGAATTATTCAATGTAAACAAGAAGCACTTGGATCTGTAGATCTGGACCCTATTAATCACCATGCATGGATGAACACGTTTGATGAGGGCCTGGAGGTACATAAGGGTGATATGTTAAGGATCAATCAAGCCTTTATCAACTCACAAACAGGGGGTACTTTGATGGAGATCAATTCGACTAATAACACCTTTAATATGACTGTTAGCTTCTATGTAATGCGTAACGGATCTGGCAACGTTGATTACCCTATTTATGATGTTTATTTCCCGGATGGTTACACGCTTTACACAGAAAACGTATCAGCAACGATACCAGATGGCTTCTATGACATGAATCAGATCGGATTAATCATTCAAAAATCGCTGACTGATAGTACACAGGCTGAGATAGCAAATGTAGGTACAACAGGTTGGTGGTTAGCACGTAGTAACACATTTAGAACATTTACAGCAACTGATTCAAGACTCATTAATAGAAATGGTGATGAAGACTATCCATGGCCTAATACAGGTGGAGAGAATTACGTTATTGCAGGGGCTAATATGCCAGTATTTGAGTGGAATAGAAGTGGTAACAGTCGCTTCACATGGTCGTTCTTACATCAGCCGTTTTATGGAGCTGATGGACAGCCTGCTTGCCAAATTAATAGATACGGTGATTATGGCTTATATGATCGCTTATCAGGGGTGGAATTAACGCTTGATTACGCTGTTGCTGGTAGTGGTTGGGCCACATTAGGATTCGATGAAGCAACTCAATCAGGGATAGGAAGCACCCAAGGACAGGTCGTATCAAGTGGTTACACAAGCATATTAGCACCCCCTGAAACATTAACTATCCAGTGTGATAGCACAACTATCGAAGCCTTAACACTGCCACTATTAACTACTTCCCCATACTGGATTTTGCAATGTGATTTATCTGATGATAGTAACCTTCTTATGCCTGATACAAGGGGTTTCGTAGGGTGCTCAGGTATATTAAATCAATCAGAGTATGCTCAAGACTACTCATTATCTTACCAGAACTCATTTAACCTTGTAATACAGGAAAATAAGACTGTTAAAACGATTCGTACAAGGATACTGACTAGTTCGGGTAATGTGCCTACATCATTGCTTTCTAGGTCTAGTATCATATATGAACTAATACCGGCTCCACCAACCAAAATTTAAATGTGTTGTTGTAATATAACATGATTGTCACCGTATCGTCAAATAATGAACAAAATCCAGCGCTCTTTAACGCTATCGTAAAGCAGGGATTAACCGTCCCTAAGCGTGCTAAAATTGGTCTTGTTAATGCCTTATTAAATGTCAAGCGGGAGATTAACATCCCCGCTAGTACGTTCTTTTATGACATTGATAATGGCGCATTTTCTGGTTCCATACCTGTTGTACAAGCTGATTACACAGATGCTACTGAATTTACTGACTGGCTTACTAATCAATTGAATCAAAACTTGGGCGGAGTGACATTCACAGTAGCGTATAACTACACACATTCAGGTTTCCAGATAAGTTGGGTAGCAGGAAGTACACAATTGATTTATGTTTACATGGAGGACGATCTTAACTATGCCATGGGATTCGCTAATGCACAGCTGTCGAAATATGCACAATCAGCCAGTTTCTTCAGTCCTCTAACAATTGGCTCAAGTACAAATAAGAATGCACTTATGATAGACATTGATAACCTGACTATTACAAGCTACAATACAGTGAGAAATGGTTATGTTAATACACTCGCTACTATTCCACTTAGTAATGAGAACACAAGTGCCTTAAATTACGATCCTAACACAATACTTTATGTGGAACTTGACAATGATGAACCGTTTCAATTGAAGAACATTAAGGTATCTGTTAGGTACACAGACGGATCTATTTGCCCAGATTTAAGTAGCCACACAACACTGGTATTAAATATTATCTAACGCATTAATATAATGACAAAATTCAGAAGCGGTGATGCACTATTCGATATTTCAAGAGACTTTGGACCGGGTAGAATTCTTCAATTGTGCCCTTATGAAGACGCTGTTGGAACAACACAGAAGGTATTTTGGAGCAATCCAGCAGATCCTAGTTGGAATACAAGTGCTGTGCAGATAGAGATATGGTCAACTAGCGCGTCAGACACTGGAGCAGGAGTTGGAGCAAGAACCGTATTAGTTAACTTCATAGACGATAACATGGAGGAACGATTCGAAACTATTGAGCTCAATGGTACTACTATTGTGACCCTTGCATCTTACGGCTACAGAGTCAATAGTCTAGAAGTCATAACAGCGGGATCTAGTGCAAAAAACGTCGGTGGTATATACGCATCTCACAGCGCTAAGGCACAGACTATGTGTTTGATCAATGTTAATGAGAATACTTCAAAGGTTGGAATGTACAGCTGTGCCAATAACCAGACACTGTATTTGAAGAATATGGTCATATCTAATGGAGGCTCTGCAGGATGCTTCTTAGAGGTTTTAGTAAAAGGCATAGAGGATACGATAGTAAGGCGTTTCGGACGGTTTCATGTAACTGCCGCCCAAACTCAATCAATAGACCTTAATTGGATGGCTATTGGACCTGGCGAAGACTTTTATTGTGTGATCAACACTGGTGGTAGTGTAACAAATATGAACGGAGTTATAAACTGTGTAATAGAAGAGAATTAATATCTGTTACGAGTGTATAATGACGTCGTCAATGCAAGCAATGAGAAAAGCTATTAGCGCTCACAACACCAAGAATCACTATAAAATGTCAAGAGCTCAATTAGAAGATGTTGTTCTTCGTAAGATGATTGAGGCTCCTAAGATGAAGAAATCACCACCTAAGAAGAAGGCTAAGAAGCCAGTTGCGCCGAAGCCAAGGAGAAGTAAAAGAACAAAACGGTAATCACGTTCATTTGTAAAATACCTTAACAAACGCATAAAACACAAGAGCGTGGTGAACCAGTTTACCACGATCGTTAATAAGATGCTCAGCGAAGGAAAATATTGATTTGGCAAGAAAAATCGAACTTGGCAGGAAAAAAGCCCTGGCTAGAAAAAAATCTCTCGCGAGACATTTTTCTCTTGCCATGACGTGGCACAAAAAAAAACACAAAAAAATAATCATCCTTTTTAGTATACAATATGGGTCGTTGGGAAATCATTCAAGGTGGCTTTGATAACAATCAGATAGAAGGCTTATTTGACCACTTAAATATCGAGTATAAGCCGTACAATTCATTCCGTACTAAGGGTGTAAAAGAACCAGAGGATAGGAAAGAGAGTATTGTTAAGCTCGATGATTGTTTCTTCACAGGGTATAAACAGGTTGCTGAATACATTCTGTTTGCCACGTTTCAGTTCAACAAAGTAGAGTAAATATCTTGACCTCTATTATAATGTATCCTTATTGCGATTTTTGCAGAAATAACTTCAGCGACACTTGTGAATTAAGTAACTTTCAGCCATATGTTGTGTCAGTTGAAAGATACATAGATTTGAGACAGAAACTACTTAAAAACGACGTTAACCAGATCCTTGGGATAGTAAAGAAAACCAAACATCTCAAACTGTTTCCAGTTAAGTATCAGCTCTGTCTACAGTGCCTTAAACAGTATCTTAAATACCGTGTGAAACATATATATTTAGTCCCAGATACATTCACAATAAAGACATATATTGTCAATACTGATACAAATGATTATGAGTACTTTACCGGACCAGAAGACTCTGATAGCGGTTTATGTAATTGTTGTGAGTAGCTTCTTAAGTTGCTTAGCAAAGCATTCATTCTGTGTTAATAGGTCAACTAACATGCCATTTGTTAACTCATCAGTTGGTTGAGTTGTTCTCGAAAGAAACTCTTTTCTTTCGATATTCTTTTTATGCAAATTAGTCTTCAGGTGAGTGTAGTAACGTGATTGAGTCACAATCTTACCACAGTAGCATTCACGCTTTTTCTTGCCATAGGCTCTATGATATGCTCTATGAGCTTCAATTTTCTCAAGGTTATTAACTGCACTGTTTTCCATCGTATAATGGTATAACATAATATCTCTTTAAGCCTTTTATTCAGCCCTTATTTATGCGTTATTAAAAAACGTTTGAAGAATGTGCAAAATGACTTAAAGAAATGACGATTTACATATTTTATATAAATCATGACGGACAAAAAATCCAAGTCTAAATCAGCTACAAAGCCCTCCCAAACTAAGAAGCAGACGAACAAGGTGCTATCAGATGAACAGCTTTTACGGCTTATTAAATCTGATTCACACCTTTACAAACGTGCCATATCTTTAAGTGGTATTGAGGCAAGTAAGAAAACTAAACAGTTGAAAAAGGATCACGATGCCATACTCAAAGCAGGTGCAGTTAAACGCAAAGCAAAGAAGACTGTTGAAGGACAGCAATTGCAGAAGAAACTAAAGAAGTTTGCAAAGCATGAAGACAGCGTTATTAATCCTGTAACTAATAGACCTATTAAGTTAGCTGGAAAGTCATTTGTCACACACGGAAAGAAGGGGAATGTTAAATTCACTGAGTACAAATCACCAGCAGGGGGATTCAATCTCGTTAAAGAACACCGTGATCTCCTGAAATGGTTCAAAACTAGTAAACATGCATTACCTAAAAATAAAGATATTTTGTCATTATTAGACAGAAAAATCCAAATTGAAGACAAGGATAATGGCACGAATAAGTTCACAGTCGTTGGTACAATTTCATTCCTTAACAAGCATGGGGTGTTAGATCATACACCGATTAGAGTAGATGACGATAAAATGAAACGCAACATAATCACACTGCCAAAGGGAATAGATAGAGACACTGCAACCTTATATATTGCATCCAAGGTAGATAAGTACACTAAATTGTACGGTAATGTGCAGAAATTAGACGCTCTAGTTTTGGATCCTGTTAACACTAAATTAGCTCAACAAAAGATGAAGGGAGTACGCTTTCAATCTAAACTTCTAACTGATGTAAGTGCAGGAGTCTCACAGCGAGATGGTTTCTGTACCGTAGACTATCTTTGGCATGAAATGGAGGGTAAACCCAGATTTGCTAAAAGTATGACTTTCAAGAAACTTGTTAGTGAGCTATCAGAGTTCTGTGATGTAAACGATGGCGTTAGTACAACAGACATAATCAACTGGAAGTTAAAGTATCATAGAAACATAAGTGTGTATGCACTGAACGCAATGAAAGAAGTGTTTATTAGTAGTCCAGCAGGCTTACATGAGAAGCACACTTTAATCTTAACTTTTATGGTCTCCAATGAGCATTTGTATCCTATAACTAAAGAGAGTTGCAAGCAGTTCATAGCTAAAGGTAAACGCCTACAAGAGTTTGATGTTAAGATGGAGGAATTCAGGTTTGATATTAAGTTCTCAGGTGAACAGTTTAACATTCTAAATGACGATAATATGGACGAGTTTATTAGAGGAGAAACAGACGGTAAAATATGGATATTAGACGATGAAAATAAATCAAAATTGAACCCTAAGGATGACAAAAAGAGCATGGTATCGTTGGCAAACGACTGCATGGTACATACTGATTTCCTTATTGAACATTTTGATATGTGTAGTGCCAGTAAAATTAATGCTTTTGTGCATCCTACGAGTGGTCAAGTTGTCGTATTAGGCACAGAGTTTGAACGCAGAAGAGAGTTGTGTAAAACATTATTTGACATTTATCAAGTCGACTGTTTCAGGTTTATTAACCAGAGCATGTGTCAAATTTCAAGAGATCTTTTCAAGATTGTTACAGGGCATACTCGAACCAGTACTTACACTGAATTGGTTGGCAAAATATTAGATGATTTCAAGCCTAACGCATTGATTCAAACAATCGAAGAAGGTGACATATCAGAAATGAAAATAGAAGGCTTGGACACAAAGAAAGCGTACAGTTGGGCTCTGCTTTCAAACACGTTTGATATTCCTATCTTTTCAATCAATAGCACGATTGAGGACTACACTGGGGATAAGATTGTATGTGGACTGTATTACATTGAAGGTACACAGTTGATTAGGTACTCTAATGGCTCTCATGCCTTGGCCCTAAAACCTGCATTTTACTCTTGGAATTTAGTCCAGTATTTATTGGATAATGGACATATTCAAAAGAGTGCTATTAAGTATTGTATCAAGGCTTCATTTTCATTGAAGGCAGACATGTTCAAATCATTTGTAGAATTTTGTTACAAACACCTCAAAATACAAGATGGTAAGGATATCGTTAATCTCCTAGTAGGCTGGTACGGTAAATCTGTTAATAAGACATATCACGGATGTGTTACAGATAGCGCAGAGACATTATGTTGTCTAATGAGTGATATTTTAGATGCTGGTGATCAGCCTATTATCAACATGTTTGAGCATCTATTTGTTGTTAGAAAAGAAATAAGAACCAAGCTTGGAAAGGACAATGTGTCAATATGGAATCATGTAATTAGCGCCGGTATTGCGAACCTATTAGGGCTTTGTGAACGGGTTAAAACAAACAACGGTACAATCATCGGTGTCAACACAGACTGTGTATTTTACACCGGTTGTGAACAGATTTCTGATGTACTAAAGATGAAGGAAAAGATGAAGGATGAAGATGAAGAGGAAGAGGATCATGTGAAGAATATTGGAAAAGCTTCGCCTGAAATATCTCCGCAACCAAAATTGTTCCACGAGTACGAGGCTTGTGACGAACTTGATATCACTAAATACACAGTAAGCCAAGGTAACGGAGTGATATACACAGGTCTTGCTGGAAGTGGTAAAACACAGAAATTACTGGACATAATTGCAACGCTAAATGATGGAGAATACATGGTATTATCACCAACTAATAAGGCTTGTGTGAACATTAATATTAGAAATGGTAAAGCAATTTGCTCGACACCTAACAGTTTACTGTTCTTGGCGAAGAGTGACTCAGAGAAAATTAGGATGCTCAATAAGACTGTATTAATAGATGAATTTGCCATGGTGAATGACTACTGGATGAGTCTATTTTACAGAGCATGGTTAGTGAATAAAAATAAGTTCATTATGTTCGGTGATCCTAACCAGTTACAGGCCGTGGAAGAGGAAATTGAACCTATAAATCATTTGAATTCGGTAGGCGTAAAACAGATGTGTCCGACTGTCATAGAATTACAGTACTTAGAAGTATCTGGACGTTATGATATTGCTCTTAAAATGGCACTAGATACGTTCCTCGACACCGGGTCTACTTGTGACTTCGTGTTCAAGAAAATAGATATCTCATTGAAAGTCAATATTGTGAGCACTAATGAGAAAAGAAGAGAGATTACGAAACGGTTATGCAAGACCGGTGACAAGGTGAAATTCTATTATCAAAAAAATTATGAAACTTACAAGGTGGATGAGACGACTCCAATCCTATGTACAGTAAATAATAAGAAGCTTAATTTGATCTCTAATATGGTGTATAAGATCAATCACATTGATAACCATTTTGTATGTATTAGTGGTAAAATGGTTAAGGAGTTTAAGATGAGGCGTGATATGTTCGCTAAATCATTCATTCCCAGTTATGCATTTACAGTTCATAAGTCTCAAGGTGATACAATACGAGAACCCTACAATATTTGGGAAGCTAAGACTATGTCTAAGAGTCAATTTTATACTGCAGTCAGCCGATCATCTCACTCTAATTTGATCCACTGTAGTGCCTATAATGATATTTATAAAGTTGAAAAGAGCGGTCTAATGACCTGCAAAAAACTGGATGCATTTAGTAATGAATACAAGAACGGTAAGATCTACAGAATAGATTTCAGTAATGGTAGTCTGTACATAGGAGAGACAATACTGACAGTAGAAGAACGCCTAAAACAGCACCTTAATGATGTTCATGGTACAGTGTACAAGTACATTGAAGCTAACCCAGGAATTACATGTACTATTACACAGATAGCTACGACACCTTGTGATGATCATGGAGAGCTCATGAGATATGAAACATATTACATTCAATTACACCAAAAAGAGCATGGCATTAGGCTTATTAATAAGAAACAATTACACAGAGTTGAAAAGATCAAAGAAGATGAAGTGGATATATCTATTAAGACATCTATTAGTGACTCACGATTCAACATAAAACATAACGAAGACAAACGTGAATTGGCGATACAGTACAGAGACGAGAATGGTAGTAAGAAATGTATTAAGAAGCGGTACAAAGTAGGCGGTTTCGAGGATGCTATGACATATATGAAAAACAAAAGAGAAGGCATTTTGATTGATCTGGCAAGTCTCTAAAGAGACTTAAGGACGTGTGACGTTACTCAACTGTCGGGTGGTGTAAATAACATAATCAGTGGAGATCGCGAGCGAAGCTGGTAGATAGTTGGCGAAATTCCAACAACCGATTCATTAATTAGAGAACAAAATGTTGTCCAATTATATAATGAGTAACGAGCCTAAACTTCGGCAAATTTGGAGAGTCAGTAACTTTCCTAATAAGCTCAATCTTTACAAACTTCAGAAGGAGGCTAATTTGGGATTCACACAGAAGCAGGTAGGAGCGTGGTTAGAGAAGCAAGAAAGTCATCAAACAACTACTGCACCTAAGAAACAGAAGGTTTTTTCATCTGTAATAGCACCAAAAGTAGGGAGTAACCTTATGCTTGATTTGATCGTGTACGATAGGTACAAGAGCAACGGGTTTCAGTACATATTGAATGGAATCGATATTAAAAGTCGCAAGGCTTTTGGTATTGCCCTAAAAGACAGAAAAGAAGAGACGTTAATAGAGGCTATGAAGAAGATGTTCAAGCATTACAAACATGTATTTCCTGAGCTACAGATGGATAATGAAGGGGCGTTTACAGGAGATGAATTCGGCAAGGAAATGGAGAAATTAGGTGTTAAAACGTTATGGTTCTCAGAGGCCGGAGATATACGCAAACAGTCAGTAGTTGAACGCAATAATAGGACAGTAGCAGAAATGTTACAAAGATGGAGACAAGGGTCTGGTAGGACTGATTGGGAGAATGAATTAGATCATGTATACGAGGTCTACAACAGCACACCACATTCAACTATTAAGGCCAAACCAGATGATGTTTGGAATGGAGATGACGTTAATAAGCAGACTATTACTGTTGTTGAACATGACTTCAAAGATGGTGACAAAGTCAGGCTAAAACAACACAAACAGGTGTTTACTAAGGGTGATGCGTTGAAGTTTAGTAAGGAGCTTTACACAATCAAGAAAAAGGTCGGACAAAAATATGTTTTGCATGATGAAGATGACGATGAGCTCGCACGCCGATATTCCGGTGATGAAATGCGCAAAGCGAACGAAATTGATGCCAACGAGATAGTAAAGACTAGGTTCAAGGAAAATCAGCAGAAGGAACACGTGAAGACACAAGATGAAAGAAAGACTAAAAGAGAGACTAATAAGCTTCAAACAAATGGTCACAGTAAATTCTTAGAAGAGGTTAACAAGGGTCTTGGTAAGAGAGTTCGTAAGCCCAAAAAGAAAGAATGAATTAACAATGGCTTAAAGACATGACACGTTATATAATTGGTTTAGTGGTGTAATTGTTATCATATTCGAGCCTTCGCTCGTGAGTTCCAGGTTAGATCCCTGGCTAGGCCAAACGCTTGTGGTGCAATGGTTAGCATTCTTGTCTTTCACACATGAGATCGGGGTTCAATTCCTCGCAAGCGTATTGATTCGGTAGTGTAATGGTATCATATCTGTTTGCCAAGCAGATGACCCGGGTTCGATTCCCGGTCGGATCACACGTTAATAGTGTAATGGTTAGCATACTTGTTTCTCAAACAAGAGATCAAGGTTCGATTCCTTGTTAGCGTATTATCATGTGACTTAATAAGTCGTATGATTCGGTGGTGTAATGGTTAGCATCCTTGTCTGTCTCACAGGGGATCGGGGTTCAATTCCTCGTCGAATCGCGCGTCAGTGGTGTACTGGTAACATCTCGGATTTCCAATCAGAGGCACTGGGTTCGATTCCCAGTTGACGTATTAACAAATGCATTAATAAGCGCATGTTAAGGAATTATTATATTGCTTAATAGTATAGATGAACAATTATATTGAGATGACAAAAGTATCTCCAGGTATTGACGCCTTAATATTCATAGACTACCCAGACCAGGCATTAACAATAGATGACAACTTTGATAAAGAGTGTCTTAATGGCATTGTAATAGTTGCTGATGATAGTCGACTTACACAAGACGAAAAAAGTGCATTGGAAGGATGTTTAACCTTAGATAATAGTGTAGTAGCTGAAAAAGACTCATGTTACATATTTATGGTTCCAATACCAGATGAGACAATGAAAAAATTAAACAAATTATTTGAAGTCAGAGTCAAAAAATCCCCTGAAATAAAGGAAAAATGGTACAACAGATCACTATCCAACGTTGTAAGTTCGTACATAATACACCACGTAACAAAGGGTATATACATGGATATTTTTTATACAGTTTATCCTGATCCTTTTCTACATAATGTATTAATAAGAAGACTGTAAAAGTCTAAAAGAATAAGCGCATTGTTAAGCAATTATTTTGTTGCTTAATAGTATAGATGATAACATTTATTTCGGGCCCAATAGACATATCACAAAATATGTTCATTGACATGTACAAAGACCGTATTGACCGAGCTGTAGAACGTGGTGATAGTTTCATTGTTTGTGATTCAAATGGTGTTGATAATCTAGCTCAAATCTACTTACATAGTGTAGGTCAAGGACATAAAACAACAATCTATCACATAGGCAAAAAGCCCCGTAATAAGCAAGCAGGAATGAAACTAATAGGAGGATTCAAGGACCATGAATCAAAAGACTCAGCATGTACACTTGCATCTGATTGTGACATCCTATGGTACAGATCTGTTAAACAGCAAAAGGAACTATTTGGCAATAAGTATATTGATCGTATTAGCGGAACACAAAAGAATGAATTACGGAGGTTAAGTATTTAAAACGAATAAAAAAGGGCTTAAAGACATGCTTATTTAATAGCTTAATATTATAATAATGAGTGACACAACATTTCACAGCAAGATTTTGAACGTAACCGAAAATAACATGAAATACAACAACTGTACAGGAACGGTAACGGTAGTTGGCAACTGTATCGGGATCAATTTAACACGAAATCTTAGCATAGCCGAGCAACATAAAAGAGACAAAAACGGATGTAAACGTAGATTCGCTCCACCAAAAGAATTGTGTGGAATAATAGGTATGCAGTTGATACTGAAAAAGTCATTAACTTTTGATAACTGGATAACCCTTGAATGGGAAGGTTCAGATGACAAACTAAATACAATATCTTTTACATGTGACAGTGTAGAACAAAGTCATAAGTTGCGTAACCTTTTAGTAGAGATGAAGCCATCTGCGAGTGTGTGAATAAGTGTGTGTTCGGGCTCTGCTACTCCTCTTCTACTGCTATGAAAACATTTTTTTGGAAACACACTTAAAGATTTGTATTGTATATGAACTATACAATATGGAACACAAACAATCAAGACGCGAATATGACCAGAAAAGGTATCTTGCTAATAGAGATGAAATGTTGGCTAAAAGAAAGGAATACTATGAGCTTAATAGTGACCATATTAAGGAGAAAATTACTTGCGAATGTGGTCAGTTAATTGGCCGTCATTGTATGTTGTCCCATTTACGCGGAGATGGTCACAAACGTTGGGCTAATAGGGGATGCTTCAAGGAGTTTAACATAAGACATAACGAAGATAAATGCGAGTTGACTCTTCAGTACAGGGATAATGATGGTGTAAAGAAGTGTATTAGGAAGCGATATAGCAAGTGTGGTTATGATGCCGGATACGCCTATATGTGTGCTAAGCAGGCTGATCTTATCAAAGAATATTCTGCATAAATTTTTGTTTTTCCAGCCCTGCTCACCACATTTTAATAGCCACAAATTATATCAGTTAATTATTCAACTAATATAATCAAATAATGGAAAAAGTTATTCCGCAAATTCGGTATGGCACAGTTTTTGA
>CALSCP010002083.1:42195-53590 GCA_943704425.1 Ministeria vibrans ATCC 50519
GGGGGGGGGGGGGGAGGAGGAGGGGAAGGCAGCGACACCGCACACGAGCCATCGCAGTCAGCCTCGAATGCGTCCACCGTAGAAGCCGATGTGGCGAACGTGGCACTCGAACCGGTTAAGGGCGGGAAGCGACTTTGTGAGCGTTGGCTCGATGGTCTCTTTATGGCTCTCTACGAAGTACCACTGTGCTTGTTGAAACAAAAAACACACCTAATTCATAATTAAATGTTTTTAGGATCTTCGCGCCTTTCTGGAGATTGCGGCGCAAGTGCAAGAAGCATCGGCGACGGGAATGACGATTGACCGCACAGTCGGTGACTGGATGCGTCTCGGGGCACTTGCCGAGCGCCTTGGCTACAAAGTACATGACTAGGCCAAATGACACAGTGCACGTGGTGCTGATATGCGATTCGTTGTGTATGTATGTGTGTGTATGTGTGTGTGTGTGTGCCTTTGTGGTGTGTGTCTGTGTGTGCTTAGGAGTCGGCTCTTCTGGCATACAAGTCGTGTGTGGAACAGTACTCGACGTACCGCGGTTGGTTTAGTCTGATGAAATTGGCTGCGTCGGAGGGGCACATCAATGAGGTGCGTTTGGCGACACAGCAATGCGGACTGACACACACTCACATGTCCAATTAATGTTAATATAGGCACTGATTTCCATCACGCAGCTCGATACGTACTTTCGCGAAACAACAAGTCTCTCTGAAGCAGCCCAGCGCGGACCACTGCAGAGTGCTGCTGCGCGTCTTGTGCACAAGTACGGGCGCTCTTTCATTGTCGAGCGCCTCACCACCGACTCGGTCGTCATTCGCAATATGATTGAGTGGACTGTCACTTGGAAGAGCGCCGGATTTGACAGCTGAATTTTCAGCATTAGTAGTTCCTCGAGGGGGGGGTTTGATTATGAGTACATTTCGATTTCATTTATTCTAGCACATATTTCGATCATACATTTCCCTTTATCTCTGGACACGTGCATATGTTCCCGCAGCGAATGTGATTGTGGTGATGGCGCACAATCTGTTCTGATGACAACTGTGGGAGAGTGAGTGCGTCGGAGCGACACGTGTCGAGAACGTGCCAGCGCTCGTCGTGCCAGAGGCGCGGCTGTGGCTCGTGTGCCGCCAACCAAATCCCCAGGGAAACATCCTCGCCCTGGTACACATGTAGTCGCTGTGTGCGGTGCTCGTGAGCCAGCCATGCAAGCAACGACGTGCGTCCAATCAGAGCGTGTCCACCACCAGCGGCAAACGGAGGATACGTGAGACTCGTGTAGTCAGGATCGTGCCATTTACCACGAGATTCCACCGCCCAATGTGTACGAAAACGAGCCCACCACACAGAAGAAGAAGAATCTTCATCATCAACAGCAGCAAGTTCCTGCATGATTCCATCCACATTGACATAGCAGTCGTCGTCGACCTTAATGACGGCCGTTGCGTCATACTTGTCGTATGCGTGTGCCACCATCGCCAGTGTCTTATGGGGTAGCGCTCGATACACATCACTTTGACCATTCATGTCAAGCAGCGTAACGTCTCCGTGTCGTCGCGCCTCCGACTCAAGTCGTGCTTCTTCCACACTGAGTGTCTCTCGCGCATAGCCCGTCTCAATGACACGTCGCTCTGTCAACACTTGCGCTGTTTCCATTGCACTAATTCCAGCCACCGACGAGACCACTAGCGTTCCGGCTACGACAGGAAAACGTCGGTTACCCGCACTGTTGTGTGTCCAATTGCTAGTCAAGGCGCCTCCAACAGCCCCATTCACACGTCCCAAATGATGTGCCAGCGTATCGCTGAAAGGATCCAGTCGCGAAAACCCGCGGCACTCCAAGTCCACTGTGTCGCCAGGACGCAATCGAATGGGCTCGGTCAAGTTTAGTATTCGCAGTGAGCCCTCGAGGCGACCAGGTGTCGCTGGGCGAAACACTCGCTCGGCCAATTTCTGTCCCGTTTGGGCATGTTTTAGCACGGCCGTGAGTGGGCCATACAAACCGTCTGCACCACTGTCAAACACCGCCAAGGCTTCAACCAACACGCTGGAAATGCATTCAAAGCGCAGCACCACTTTATCATCGTCGGCGCGTCCGTACACCCGCGCCGGAACAACGTGTAGCGGCTCCATTGAAAATTCTCCAAAAAACGAAAACTTTCAGTGGACTCTCAAAGAACTCTCAAATAGACAGTGGGAGACTCACCTGGAACAGGGGCCAAGTTAAACGAATCATTCCACAAACACGAGTATCTGTTGTGTCGGAAGGAGGGTGGCACGGGACAGGGGTGCGTGCCAACGATGAAGGAAAGTGACAGGCTGTGATGTTTGCGCCTACGTCAGACATGAGAGACGGGGCTGTTCTCTCCGGCGCTGCACTGTCTGTACCCTTGTTGCATCCACGATTGCCGTATTGCCGCTCGCTGTTCGTAGTGGTTTCGAGCCGAAAGGACACCAATGAAGATGTGATGGTTCTCTTCTTGACGATGCCAGATCATACGGTCAACAGGGAACAATTGAAGCAAGACGGCGAGCACAAGGATGCCGAGAGCCCATCTCAAGGGCATGTCAAATGAAAATAATAATAAAGAAAATAAATAGAGAATCGAGAGACTATTAATATTAAAATTAATTATTAGTATTAAACACACAATAATTTGCACAAGGTCAATATACAGCCCAGAACAACTTTCTAAGTTACAAAAGACCCTTAACAAACAACAGACTTACAACCATGACCCAATACCTTTAAGAAGATATTCGTTAATCAATAATGAAAAGTATTATAATAAACTACTGGACACGTAATGTCAAAATTGTTATGATATTATAATATTCATTTTCGTGTGTTGACAATCTTGTGCCCAATGTCATTCCAAGCAGCACGCGCCAGTGTCATATTCTGCGTACCGATTTCATCACGAAAGCGTCCACAGGTGGAGCAAGGAAGCCAGTGCCAGGGGGCAATGGCAACAATGCGCTCGTCGGAGTGTGCCCAGTCATAAAAGTCGTGTGCGTCGCGCGCGCACATTTGGTCGTAGCACGCAACGTCGCAGTCGCTGTTGTTGTGGCTGCCAAATGAGCCTGGCACAAGCACGCCTACCAAATCATTTCGCTTATTTTACAAGTTTGAGGACCACTTTCTCGCGGTGTACCGTGTTGGAAGTTGAGGTCCATTTTGGGAAAGACATACTTCTCGTAGAAGGATTTGACACTCAGAGCAAAGTTGGGGACTGTTGGATCGGGTGTGACGTGGTACATGTCGATCGAGAACCACGAGAGTGCTGATGAGATGTGCGTGTAGTTGTGAGCTGGAAGAGAGAGAGAGAGTTTGAGAGAGAGAGAGAGAGAGAGTTTGAGAGAGAGAGAGTTTGAGAGAGAGAGAGAGAGAGTTTGAGTTTGAGTTTGAGAGAGTTTGAGTTTGAGTTTGAGTTTGAGTTTGAGTTTGAGTTTGAAAGAGAGAGAGAGAAACAAAGTGATAGAGAGAGAGAGAGAGAGAGATGAGAAAGAAAAGAGAGCGGGGTTGGAGGAGGTTGTTTGTTTGACAGATTGACATACGATGGCCGTAGACGTCGACTCCCGATACCATGGGAGGTGTGGCGCCGTTTGTCCAAATGATCGCGGACGGAAAACTAGCGCGAACCATTTTAGCAGCAGTGTCAAGCATGGCGGGCTCAAGACCGTTCCAGACGAGCTGAATTTATAGAACAGAGACGGGAGTGTCAACAACACACAATAATAGCAATCAAAACAAATAACAATTTATCCTTCGCCGAACCTCGTCGCCCATAAAGAAGCCGAATATTGTATTGTTGGCATAAAGTTGCCTGGCTACAGGCAATTGGCTTTCCCATCGTGCGGCGTAGTCCTCGCGCAGAGTGTACGGGTGTTCAGTCGGCGACACAGTCTGCGCAACGAAAAAGACGGCGAGAACGTCCAAGAGAAACCTCGTTCCGTACAGCTGGTTGCTCTCGACAATCACGCCGACATCCGCAATGAATGCAAAGTTGGTCCAGCCGCCAGAGAAGCCTTTGGCGTCGTACTGCCAGAAACTCATATATTCAAGCTCAACACCACTCACGGGCGCCAGGAGGCATCCTAGCGCTCCAACAGCCACCATTGTTGCAGCAAGTCTAAGCATTGCCAACAAAGAAACTAACAATAATGAGATACTGAGATAGTAGTTGACTAAATTGCGTGTTGATCAATAGGCTGACTTCACTCACGCTTCTGATGTTCTCTCATCCGACTTCTCTCTCACTCTTTTTGATTTTTGAGATAATAGGCTTGGCACCATGTCCACCGACAGCGATGGAGTGCCGCAGCTGCACCGAAGCGTCGACCCTGAGCGGCCCGTCGAGCATACGCCTCAAGCGGATTTTGAATTTGCGAGTTCAACGAGCGACGAAGTAAAACACACTTCTGGGCTCACTCCAGCACTAACATTCACTACGAACGTACCCCGTAGGTGATGGTACCCCCGTCAATTGAAAAGCGGCACCGCAAAGTCCTTCGTGTGCTCCAAATGAAGGATGAAGAGATCGCAGCGCTTTTGAAAATGGTCTCACAGCTGCAGCAGACGGCGAGCGACGAGGAGACGCGCCGTGTCGCTGCAGACAAACGAGTACGCGTGGAAGAGACCCGGGCGGAACGAATGGAGTCGCAGTTGCGCAGCGTCCAAGTGCAGTTTGAGCGGCTGTGCGGTGTGGACGAGCAGCGTCAGCGGGAGCGCGAGCACGACCGCCAGCGCGCCGACACACTTGCAGCCGAGCTTGTACAGGTCCATGCCAGTTGCGACGAGGCTGTGGCCGCTGTGGAGCGCCATCGCGGCGCTGCGACACGAGCTCAGACGGCGTTGCGTGAGACCGAACAGCAATTGGGCAATTGGCGTCAGCGCGTGAACGAGTGTGATGCTGCACAGCAAGCTCACACAGCTCTTGTTGCGCGTCTTCAAAGTCAAGTCCAGACGCTAGAAGAGCGTGCAGTACACGCCGAGGGTGTTGCAGAGGCGCGCCAAGAGGAGCTCGACGAGTGGCAGAGGCGCTGGAAGTCAATGCGCAGTGCGGTGGAGCGCGATGTGGCCGAAAGCAGTGGGTCGATTGAGCGTCTGCGCGCTCAGCTGAAACAATCAAAAACGGCACATGAGCGTGTTTTAAAGAGCGAACAAAGTTTACGCGAGCAGCTGCAGCGGACTAAGGAGAAGGCACAGGCAGAGTGCGCTGAAGCCGTGCGACAACACAATGAGACCCTCGCGCGTCTCGAGGAGGCGCATCGGACGTCGAACGAGGCACGTGAACGACAGCGCAGCGAAAACCGCGTTGACGTCGACACGCAAGTGACACCGACGCTTATTACCGAGTCGATTGCCGTCGGCACTGCAATCCCTGAGGTGTCCTTTGACACGGAAGAGGGTTGTTTGCCGCTTCGCACGCCCCATGAGCTCTCCTGGTTGGTTGTGCATCGATTGCGTGAGCGAGTGTGGGTGGCAGAGCGTAGTGCAGACGTATGGCGAATGCGGTTGCTTGCTTGTGACACGCGTGAGCAAACGCGTGGACACGAGAGCTCACAACAATTGGACACCGTGAGTCGTCGCTATGAGGAGCAGCTCAAGGGACTGCGTGCTCGCGTGGCCGTGGCGGAGCGGTGTCGCGCCACGGCCGAAATGCAGTTGGTGGATGCACGAGAGCAGAGCAGACGAAGGAGCGAGCAATTGGAGGCGGAGCAGAGGCGCACCGTCGCTCTGGTGGCACAGGAACGAGTGCGGGTGGAGAGATTGCGGGCAAGACTCAGGGCCGCATTGGGTCTCACCGTCGACGAGATCGAAGAGGAGCAAGAGGCAGAAGAAGAAGGAGCAGCAGAAGATACAACAACAACGACGACAACGACAATGTTGGACCGACGAGTGCACGAACTGGAGACACAATTGCGAAGTGCACAGCGAGACACGTCAGAGTCTGCGAGTGCCGCAGATGCACTGGCGCGCGAGTGTGATCGGCTGCGCGACGAAATGGCGGTGGTGGCAGAGGCAGCTCGGGAACGGGAACGAGCGGAGGCGTCACGTCGTGATGAAGAAGAAGTGCAGCGCGAGAGAGACCTGGCACAGTTGCGAGAGTCGTCGACAGGACTTGGGTCGCGCCTTGAGAAGCTTTTTGAGTCGCTAGTGTCGCGCTCACGCGCTCTCTACGAGATCTTTGAGCGGTACTTGGGTGTCGTGAAGGAACCCGAGACGCATCGAGCACACGGTGAGCTGTCGCGCATGCTCTGTGAGCTCCGTGACACTGTGGTGAGCGGAGATCGCACAGTGGTGTTGCTTGTGCCTGAACTTGCTGCGACACGGTGGGAGGCGCGTCGCTGGCGCACAGTGGCACGTGCACAGCGTCGCTTTGCCTTTGAGCAACTGCAGTTGCGTCTCACAGCCGAAGCGCGTGCAGTCTGGATGGAAAAGCGACTTGCCAGTGATCAACACCGTCAAGATGCTTTCTTGTCTGCGCTTGCATCCGCTCGTCTGTCGGCTGTCGAGCGAATGCGCATTCAACGCGACGAAGCGCTTGCTCTGGCTGTAGACTGTGAGCGCACGGCAGCGAGGTTGCGAAGTGAACTGCGTGATGTGCACTGTGAGCTGGTTGGGCGTAGCTCTGATGGCAGCAATGTGGCAGTGGGCCCGCAGTTGCGGCGACTGTTGCTTGACGAGACACCAGCGACAAGCGATCATGCCAGTGCGGAGAGTCGTCCCGCCGAAGTGTTGCTGGAGCAGCTCCAGCATGTCGAACGCGAACTTGAATTGGCCGTTGAAGCACAGTGTGAGACAACGGCGACAAAGAATGCGTTGGTCAACGACACAGACGCACCCTCGACACCACTTGTGCTGCCGCGTGTGCTGCCGCGACGAGATTTTCTTGACAGCGACGACGATGATCCCGAGTGGGAGCGCGACTATGGCGCAGCACGAGGCTACCACCCACCGAGACGGTCGCCCGGTGGAGGCACTGCGAGTCGAGTGGAGGCAGAGGAGCTGTTGCGTAGTGAGGCAGTTGCTGAGCGAGTGACGCGTGAGGTGGAAGAAGTGCGTGCCGAGGCAGCGCGTGAGATAGAGCAGGTGCGCATGGAGGCTCACGAACGCATTGCCGAGCACGATCGACGCGCAAGTGCCGCCGATGATCGTGTGCGTGCCCTCTCACACACCGAGCACCGACTGTTGGCTGTGGCGGCGGAGCGCGAAGGTGAACGAGCGCGACTGGCTGTCGAAGTAGATCAGGAGCGAGCGCGCGTAAGCGCTCTTCGTGGCGCTCTGCATGACATTGTTGACCGGGCGCTGCCATCGACTGCAACAATGGGAACGAATGGAGCTTCGGGTGGGCTCTCACGTGAAGTGCTGATGAAACTGTACGTACGAGCTCGACTGCAACACGCTCAGAGTGAAACGAAAGACAAGAAGGGCCATGGGGCGAGCAAGGGCGAATTGCGTCGTCTGCTCGAGGAGCTTGACACGGCCCAGCGTGTGATTGCTGTTCAGCGAGCGCACTTGGATGCACTTGCGGTGGGCAGCACTGAGAGAGAAGCAGGGCACGCTACAAAGCTCGCTGGAGGAAAACATTGTGCTCGCTCTGATCCAGTCGCGCGCGTTACCGAACAGACTCGAGTTGTGCAGTTGCGTGCGCAGTTGCGACTGAAGAACGACCGCATTGATCAGCTGGTGGCCAGTCAACGTGAACTGGTGCGTGTACTCAAGATGAAACAGGACGCAGGTAACGTTGACTACGGGCAGGAAGCGCAAATTGCGATACAGTTGGCGGATAGAGCGGAAATGGAGCGACACCTTGAAGGGCGTCCCCTGCCTCAGAGTGAGAAAGAAGATCCCGAATTGGACGATGATAATGTACGGGCAATGGCACGCCAGTTGGCCGTCGCACAGACTGAGCTAAAGCGTATGAGTGACGAACGAGATGCGCTGGAGCGCGAGTTGCGTGCGCGATGTCACGACGAGTCGTTTGCTGTGCGTGAAGTGATGGCTGCGGCGGAGCAGACAACGCGTCAGACTGTATTGGCGATGGAACGCGAACGAGAGCAAGAACGCGAGAAAGCATTGAACGAGGTGGAGCTGTCTCGTGCGGATGCGATGCAGGCGCGACAAGAAGCCAATGAATTGCGAGCGATGGTGCAAGCGGAGCAAACAGAGCAGGCGCAGGAGGATGCGCGTCGTCGCAGGGAAGAGCAGGTACAAGAGGCACAAATGCAACGTGAGCGACTTACCGAAATGGAAGTGTGTCTTGGGCAGACGCACGTTAAAATTGAGGAGGACGAGGACGAGGAAAAGGAGAAGGAAAAAGAAGAAGAGAAGGAAGGCGATGGGGCGGTTGCGAGGGAGCAAATACTTCGACAAGAAGAGACGAGTCTGCTGGCGCGTGTTGTCATGGTAGAGGACGATGAGGAAACAATCTTGACTGACGCGAGTGTTTGTCAAATGGACATGCGCTCACTGCCAGAGTGTGCGATGAGTGTGGCTTCCAGTCAAGGATCGCAAGAGCAACACGAACATTTATTGCGCACCTTTGATCAAGCACTGAGCCACATTTCGGACCGTCTCAGTGATTTCCAGCATGGGCAATTGCCCGAGTCGGACAGTGGGTCGTCATGTTCTGTAAGTGAAGGGGGGATCATCTCGCCAACGCTGCGGTCGTTGACTGAGCAGTTGGATGCGATTGGTCGGGACATGAAGATTGGTACGTCCACTTCTGGTTCCACTTCTGGTTGCGTGAGTGACACGTCGAGCGAGTGTGCGTCGACGTGTACTCTGGTGGACACTGTGTCACAGGTGAGTGCCACCATTGGACGCCTTGAACGGGGTGTTGTGGGCATGGTGGAGGCGCAAGAGCGGGCTCGGGTGGCGCAACAGGAGCACGAGCGGGTTCAGCGACGGGTGATGGAGCTCGAGGCGGAGCTGATGACGGTACGTGGCGATTTGCACGAGGAAGTGGCAGCTCGTGAGAAAATTGTGGGACAGCTGCGACGCGCGCAGCACGAAATGGGAGCACGCCAGACGCAGCTGAGAGAGGCGCACAGGCAGTTGGGTGAAGCGGAACGAGAGCGAGATGCAGCACGCAAGGTGGGAGAGGAGCAAGCACAGGCACTGAAGCAGACACAACGGAATTTACAGCGCAAGGAGAAAGAATGGGAAACACAACGGCGGGAGATGCGTGAGCGAGAGTCGACTGAACGCGAGGCAACGGAACGGATACAAAGTGAGATGGCCAAGCTCAAGGGGCGTGTGCGTGAGCTTAGCGCCGAAGCAAAGCGAAAGGAGTTGCTTGCCTCGGGGCTGCGTGAGAGTCGTGATGCGGGAGTGACGGAAGTGAAGCGACTGGAAGAGACGCTGTGCAAGTGCCAACGACTGCTTGAGTCGACGCGTGCCGAGTTGCGACGGAGCAGTGTTCGTGTGAGTGCTCTTGAGACGCAGAATGAGCAGCTGCGCGAAGAGCAGAGGATGAATGAGCGCGAGTGGCAGGAACGGGAGAGTGAGAGGGCGCGTGTGTGCGAGAAAGACAAGGCGAGGCTGTGCGAGGAGCAGCAGGTGCTTGCGGGTGAACTCGCGCGTGAGCGAGTGCATGTGATGCACTTGCAGCGGGTGATTGTGTCGGTGGCGGCGCTGCTGGACGAGCGTCGTCGGAGTCGGTGTCGCACTGTAGCGACACCAGAGACATCTGTGCTCTCGAGTGGGAGCAGTGAAGGGGAGGAGGAAGAAGAGGACGCAGAGAACAACGAGGAGGCGCGTGTGATGCTGAACCTGTCGCCCGATGAGTTTGCACTGTTCATGGCGGATGCAAAGCAACAGCATTCAAAGCAACAGCAGAGCGCGGAAGAGAGGGGAGCGAGTGAGTGGAGTGCATGGGCGGCAAGCTTGACAGGCGAAGTACACGACTGTGCGCGAGCAGCACAGGAGCTTATTGCCGGAATCACTCAACTCATTGTATAAAGCGAAAATTGTAAGGAAGGGGATTGTACAAAATAATGAAAAATAAAGAGAGAGAGTGTGTGTGTGTGTGAGTGTGTGTTTCAGGTGAGATGACCAAGTTGGAAGACGTAAGAGACGTCGAGAGGGCGATCGAGAGCCTGGGGGAGAGTGGAGTCGTCCTCGTCGGTGATGACGCGCATGAGGGTCGCATTGAGGGCCAAACGGGCGGGTCCTGTCGCACGCAATGGCTGCACGTGCAGTTGGAATGTGATGGAGTTTTCAAAGCGCGCGACGATGAGATCCGATTGGGGCAGTGCGTCGGATTCGTCGTCGCTCAATGAGTAGTCGCCCAAAGGGACAAATGCTGACAGAACAAACGAAGAGGGAGCGTCAACCAGCTAAAAGTAGGAGAGGAGAGGAGAGAGAGAGAGTGTGGGTAAGAGTGAGAGCAGAGTTGAGAGAGTGGTACTTTGAGGGTTGAGTCTGAGTTTGGGCGTTCTTCCAGGGTGACGCGCACATCGTCTTCGGCGTGGTTGCGCATAATGACAAGTACAGTGCTCTCTTGGCCATAGCGCAGGTCGGGCAGGGGCGAGATGAATCGCGCAAGAGGAACGTATTGCCTATATAGAGACGAGAGTCAGAAGAGGCTCAATTGAACTGTTGAGGGCGTACCAAGCAACGTGGTGAAATTTGAAGCCGATGACCGAGGGAGAGATGTGGGGTTTGATGAGATTTGTTCGGCACTTTGGACACAGTTTGGTCAGTTTGCAAGTGAGAGGAGTGTGGGTGGGAAAGAGATTTCTAAACACACAACGGAGAGAAGCAAACAAGTGAGTCACGTGAAGTGAATGTATCAAAGGGGATTGATACGAGGCGGAGTGTGGCTGAGCAAGAGGGTTAATGAACCGTTGTTCAAGACTGGTCACTATTGAGGGAAAAATGAGAGCGAGAGCAATGTGGTGTGAGTTTGATAGACTATAAAGACCAGTCGTTGTACCATCTGTGAGAGACTGTGGAGGATCGCGGGCAATAAGGGGCTGTGAGGAGGACGACGGAGCGTTGATTTTGGTATCGATGCTGCTGGCAGCGTCCGAGTCCATGTCGCACTGTGCCGCGTCGTCGCCTTCTGCAGGTTTCAGCTGAGGTGTCTTGTTTTTGGTGTTCTTGTTGTTGTTGGGTGTGTTGTCGTCCTCCACGGGTACTGCTGGTGCTCGTGGTGAGGTAGGGGATTCGACTGTGGTCGACTTGAGGAGAGGTGCGGTGACGTGAGCGGGCGTGATGCGTCGCCGGTGCAGCAGAAGAGCTCTGTGTCGATCCGCCTGAGAGGAAAAAGTGGTGTGTGTATGATGTATCTCTTTTCTTCCTCTGCATGGACGGGGGGTGTCTGGCACAAAGTACGGCGTGAAGCAAGCGCGCGGTCGGTTTGGACTGGGCGCCAAAATGGTACGT
>CALSCP010002085.1:0-11522 GCA_943704425.1 Ministeria vibrans ATCC 50519
TCTCTCTCGCCTCTCTCTCTCTCTCTCTCTCTCTCTCTCTCTCTCTCTCTCTCTCTCTCTCTCTCTCTCTCTCTCTATCACTTTGTTTCTTTCTCCTCTCTCTCTCTCTCTATGGCTCAGGAAACTTTGGAGTGGTGAATCCAGGCAATCTGGTTCTGGTGTGGTCTGCTATCAAGAAGTTCCAGGTGCGCTGCCCGTCCGCATTGCCTCACGACCTGATATGCTCTCTTTGCTATTTAGATTTGGCGCCTCGTCACCTGTGGGCTCTTCTTTGGCAAACTGGGCTTTCCCTTCCTGATCAATCTCATGTTTCTCTATCAGTACAGCAAGCGGCTGCAGGAGGGGCAATACGAGAACAAGGAGGCCGACTATGTGTATTTCCTGACCTTTATCTGGGGTCTGCTGGCCGTACGAACCAGCTACACACACGATGGCGCACCAGCTGACCCCTTTTTGATGTAGTTTGTGGGACTCTTTGTAATTGACATGTACATCATTGGTGTGTCGCTGGTGCTCTCCGTCGTCTACGTGTGGTGTCACTTAAACCGCGATCAGATTGTGTCTTTTTGGTTTGGAATGAAGTTCAAGGCGGTAAGTGAAGGAGAGTGCAAGGTGTGTGTGTAGGCTCACTCGCGCATTTCCCTCCCAACAGTTGTACTTCCCGTGGGTGCTTCTGTTCTTCAACATTCTTCTTGGAGGCAGTGGGATCAGCGAGCTTCTTGGAATTGTGGCCGGCCACTCGTACGTGTTTCTGCGGTTCATCTACCCGTCGCAGCCCAATGGGCTTGATCTGCTTGCGACACCCGCCATCTTCCACCGCTGGTTCCCGTCGGGGACCCACCATGGCATTGTCAATGGCTACCGTGCCCCTGTGCGCACGGGTGCCCCTCGCGATGCAAACCCTCCACCCCAAAGAGACACCTGGGGTCGCGGACAGGTCTTGGGTCGCGAGTAAACAAACGAAATGCAGCGCAAGGGGGCTACTTCTTTATTATTATGACTGCGATGTTTCTTTCAGTATCCGCCTTGGTCGCCAAAGACCTTCTCAATGTCGGCATTGTGGGGATTGACAGGGGGAAGGAAGTGGGGGTACGAGTGTTCCAGTGTGTTCCACACACTGTCAGCAATCAGAGCGTGTTGGGTCTGCGAAGGATGACCACCTAAGGCGGACGTGTGTGTGAGAGAGAGACGAGCCACAGAGCGCGTGTCTGACCTCCGACTGGCTCAAAGAGATCAACAGGGTTGTTTCCTTTGGCCTTCCAATTGAGGTAATTTTGATAGGAGGGCTCTTCGACATAGGCCATGTCAAAGTTGGTGAAGGAGTGCTCCTTGAGAATCTGTTGGTATGTCGCGCTGAGGTTCATTGCGCGATCAGTTGTGAATTGACGCCAGTGCGGGTCAGAATTGAGCCTGCATAGGAATCGTAAGAGAGAAGCAAAGCATGTGTATGTGTGTGAGGAGTACCATCCCCAGCAGGCATTGAGGGTGCGGTTGTCCTTGTCGACAAGACATGAAATGTACGCCCAGAGGTCAGCGTACGGGACACCGAGGGCCGGGTGGATCTGGGCGTGCATGGTGGGCCAGATGATGCTACCGTTGAACAGCCCCATCAGCAACATGTGCGAGCCGCGTGGAAGAATTGTGTCTAGATACTGATTGGATGAATCGAGTGAGTGAGCGGAGCGGAGAGTGAGCGTCCATCTCTCTCTCTTTCTTATATATATTATATGTATGTGTGTGTGTGTGTTACTTGGAGTGTTTCTGTGACGCGCTGTTTGAACTCGGCTGGCTCAGTCATGTGATCTCCTCCAGGATGCGGATTACACACATCATCACCTAAACGACACGCACAGTCAATGAAGACTTGATTCTTCCATCTAAAACACGCACACAAACACATACCAACCATCGAGATGACACCGAGCACGGGGCGGTCCAGGAGAGGATTGCGATGAGTGGAGTTGACGACGGCCCCGCCCGTTTTAGGACTCATGGCCGTCGACCGACATCCGTTGACGCTGATGTTCTCAAAGTCACGATGCGCACAGCGGTTGCGTGACCGCAGACGAGAGTACAACGAGTTGATGGGCGCAAGTCGCTGCGGACACTGTGCGGTGCTCCAGTAGCCAGTGCCCCAGCTGAAGCACACGCAAAGAGAGAGAGAGAGAGAGAGAGAGAGAGAGAGAGAGAGAGAGAGAGAAAGTGAAAGTGATAGAGACAGAGATTGAGTGAGACGACCACCACACAGAGAGAAAAAAATTAAGTGGGTGTGTGCACCATTGAGTGAGACTTGTGTGAGAGAGATAATATTAATGTGCGACTGGTGTTGGTTTTGTTCGGACCTGCACTGGGGCACATCCAACTCATCTTCCGCAATGCGAATCAACTCGTCAATCGTTGCATTGACCATCGGCACATGGAAATGTGCCGAAGCAGAATCTGAACACACAATTAATATAGTATTGACTCTTCTCTCTTGAGTCGATGTACCGCCAAATACAATAAATCCCAATGGATTTGTTCCACTGCAGAACTTCTCTTCGTACGACACTCCCTGTTCGTCGTTTCCTCTGATTCCATTGCAATTTGAATCTGTGCAGAGAGATGTGAAATGGTTGTTTCGATCACTTTTATATACTGTTGTGTTTGTACCTTTGTCGGGCGATTGATCGGACTTGCGGCCCGGGTAGATTTCCGAAGAGTCGTCGTCGCAGTCGCGTCCGCGCCAGTGCGCTCCACGAAGGGTCTCGATGGTCGAGTAGTCGTCTCCGTCGTTGTCCACAACCGGCTTGTGGTCCTTGAGCTGCGCGACAGCACACAAACACACAGGTGAGCGCCACACGCACACTCATAAGGTGTGAATATTGTAATTTCCATACGTGGTTGCTTCCGTCCAACGGAGGAATTGGGAAAGGCAGGCTCAGCTTGCGGAGGGTGCGCGCGGGAAGGTTTGCCAGCGCGTTCTTCAGCTGCGTTCGTGCACCCTCCGTGTCGACGTCGTCGTAGTCATCGCTGGCGGCGTCGTCTTGGTCAAACAGATTGCAGTGTTTGTCCTACACGAAAACATGAAACCACAGTTCACTCGCGCACACACACTCTCCGCCCGCCCACGAAAGAGATAAAGCGGGATTCCAACAACCAATATGTGGCCCGCGACAGCACGGGGTTGGCGTGGTGAGTGGTTACCAGGCAAATTTTGAGCGCGCGACAAAGACGGTCCGAGTGGAGGAGAATGGTGCAAGCCATACACTCGGTACCACCATTCCCTTCCTTGCCGACACTCCTGCAAAGGAAGTCGACGTGCATTGCGTTTGTTTGTTGTTGTTGTTGTTGGTGTTGTTATTATTATTCAAACCTCGCCGGAAGGCTTTCAATTAGCGATGCAACGGTCGTCAGCTCTCCAACAGAAATGGACGACACTAATCCAACAATGGCGCACAAAAGCAAGACAACCTTCATAAGAGAAAATAATCAATCAGTGATTATTTTATTATTTATTTTGCTTGAGTACTTCCCCCCCCCCCCCCCCCCCCCCTCTCGCATCCCTCGATGGCAAGTCTACTACGTCTTCCTGAGGAGCTCCTTGTAATGATCATTGGGCAGCTGGACTGTCAAGCGCGGGTGCGGCTGCGGGCGGTGTGTCGGCGGCTGCAAAGCATCGTCGACC
Source organism: Ministeria vibrans ATCC 50519 (assembly GCA_943704425.1). Classification (NCBI taxonomy): domain Eukaryota; class Filasterea; order Ministeriida; family Ministeriidae; genus Ministeria; species Ministeria vibrans. The sequence goes on from CALSCP010002085.1 coordinate 3,668, forward strand.
ACAACGGCGGCTGCTGGCGCAACCTGGACCTGGGAAGCCTGCGGAATGGCGTTGATGACACCATCTTGGGACAGCTGGTAGACCGGGCGGCGGGCGGCGTTGATATTCTGGCGGTCCACTCGAGTGCGGTGACAGACTCGGGCTTTCTGCGCGCATTGGCGACGGGGCGCCTGTCACGCCTGCGCGTGCTCAATCTGCACGAGAGCCCGCGTGTATCAGAGCATGTCATACGGCAGCTGATAGGAGCGCACACGGAGGAGGTGGCGCTTGGGGATTTCGGCTACACGGGCGGATCACGCATTTCGTCTCGTCTCGTCTCGCACTTGGGCACTTGTCGCCGTCTGCGACGATTGCGTCTCATGGGAGTGACCGCACCCTCGTCAGAAGATTTGGTACACTTGAAGGACCTCGATTCACTCGAACTGCCGCTTTGTCAGCACATGCGTGGTGATGATCTGGCGCAAATCTGTTGTGCGAGTCCGCGTCTGCGTGTCCTCGATGTATCGCGTGTGCCGCTCGTTGACGACAAGATGCTATTGCGCGTTGCCGAGACTTGCCATCAGCTTGAGTCGTTTCACTGCAGCTGGTGCAGTGACGTGTCGGAAGTGGGTCTTGTTGCGCTGGTGCGTGTCAATCCGCGGCTCGAGCGCGTCGGGTTCACCCAGTGTCGAGATATTTCCGACGGAGTTGGTCTTGCACTTGCAAAGTACTGCCCCGAGCTACGTGTTGTTCACGCAGGGTTTACTCGAATGCATGGGAGTGCCTTGAAGGCGCTCTTGCGCTCTTGCGTCCACCTTGAGGAACTCGACGTGAGCGACTGCCCAACACTTGACGAGACGTCCCTCTGTGACATTGCGCGTGCCAGTATCTGTCCCAAGTTGACTCAGCTCCGCTGTGTGAATAGTCACGGTATCACGGACGAGTCTTTGGCGCTGCTGGTGGAGAAGGCACCGTTGCTTGTGGACGTCCGTGCGCAGCTGTGTAAGACCACCCTCAAAGTGTTTGATTTACTCGAGCCCTTTGGTGCCCGTCTCAAGTTCCTCGCTTTGGATCCAGACGAAAACGACCGAGTGGCTTTTTTACAGCGTCGCGCTGCCTTTCAAGAGCGATGGAGTGTCAAAATCTGGTAAATGTACCGTGAATGTACCTTTAATGATTGTAATCAATGTAATTAAATCTCCCTCTTCAATTTAACGATTAATTTCAAAATTTGAAAATCCACTTTTTCTATTGATTATGCGACTGTCAATTGCATTGGCGTTCATTGCGGTTGTCGCGACCGTGTATGCGGCGTCCGACAACAAATATGCAAAGAGTAATGAAATTCAAAAATCAAAACCTCAACGACCATTTGTGGCTTCCTCTCCATTGTCGGGATGCCTTGGCTCTACTCTGCGTGCAACCATGTTGCGATCGTGTCGACTAGCGCTGTGTTTCAAGCGATTTCGTTTTTGTTTGACGTAATCTCAAATCGAACTGCTCCTTTCGCTTCCTCTGTGACGCTCGCGACGGGTTTCCACGAGGAACATGCCCATCTTGCTGGGGTTCACGATGTCTGACCTGCGTTGTGTGCGAACAACACATTTTCGTTTTAGCTTCTTTTTTGAATGTGCCAACTCAACTTTTTTTTTTGTTTTTTGCTGTCGTCTTTTGCTTCTTCGTCCAGCCGCATACGACTGGGACGAGCTGGAGAAGAAGATCGAGGATGCACTTGCCGGACACAAGGATTGCGGCAAGGAGTGCTACAAGGTGAGATGAGAGAGAGAGAGAGAGAGAGAGAGAGAGAGAGAGAGACTCACTCACACACAAAGTGATAGAGAGGGAGAGAGAGAGAGAGAGAGAGAAAGTGAAGAGAGAGACAAAGTGATAGATAGAGAGAAAAACACACACTTCAAGTGATAGAGTGAGAGAGACATAGAAAATTATGAGAGTGCTTAAAAACTGCTCTGTTAGAGTGTCATTGCCAACGATCTTGCGCCGTGGAAAGACGGAATTACGGACGCACAGTGGGCGGCGGCCAAGTCGCGCGTCAAGTCTGTGTACCAGATCATTGACGGAAAGCTGTACAAGACGGGCACTTGTATGTTCTATCTTCGCTGCAACGGCATCGAGCACTTCCTGCTGGGTCTCCTCGGTGACGCCAAGGGTCGCCAGAGCCTGTCCAAGAACAAGAAGTACCCGATGCTGCCCAACATGGAGTTTGCCCTCAACGAGCGCGACTACCCCCACTCGTCCATCCACAATCGCGACACGCCTCCCACTTTCAGTTTCTCCAAGAGTGGCAAAGAACGTGACATCATGTACCCCGCCTGGACCTTCTGGCAGGTAGCATGAAAGAAAGAAAGAGAAAGAGAGACATAAAAGTATTGAGTTTGTGTGTGTTTAGGCTGGTCCGGCCATTTCGGTTGAGCCGCAAGGAATGGGTCGATGGGATCTCAAGCGCGAGAAGATGATCAAAGCTGGAGCGCAGACCCCCTGGCGCAAGAAGAAGCCTGTTGCGTTCTTCCGCGTAAGTGAATGAGTGGTAGCGGAGTGTAGCTCTAACCCTGCTACCAAGCGAAATTCCCCAATGACAACCCTTAACGTTTTGATGACAAGCCACCCCACTGACCAACCACCCATATTTCATTTTTCGTTCTCTAGGGCTCGCGTACGTCCGACCAGCGTGATCCGCTTGTGCTCATGTCTCGCGAGTACCCCGACCTTATTGAGGCCAGCTACACTAAGAACCAGGCCTGGAAGAGCCCCAAAGACACTTTGGGTGCTGATCCCGCAAAAGAACTTCTTCTCGAGGTAGGCTTTTAGTTTCTTTTCTTTGTTTTGTTTGTGTGTTTACTTTGTGTTTTGTGTTTGTTTCACTTCTACTCTGTTGTTTGTATCTCTGTGCATTGCAATTTAAATGTGTTGTGTTTTGTCTCTTTAATAAGGAGAACACATTAAAGGAGATACTGATGGAGGTATCTCCCTCACTCTGTGCCACTCCACTCACTCACTGTCTGTCTGTTTTTCTCTTGTGTCTTCCTCTCTCACTCTGTGTGTGTGTCTTACCCTGTATCTATATATTTATATATGTTAGGAGCACTGTCCGTACAAGTATCTCTACAACTTCCGTGGCGTTGCTGCCAGTTTCCGGTATGACCAAATGACTATACACAATCACATATGTTTTGATTAATTATTATTTTTGTGAGTTTAGTCTTAAGCATCTGTTCCTGTGCGGTTCGCTTGTCTTTCACGTTGGCAATGACTGGCTTGAGTTTTTCTATCCGGAGCTCAAGGTACACTGACGCACACCCAAAGTGATTGTGTGTGCACTGAGTGTATGTATATGTGTGACTTTACATATTATTTTAGCCTTGGGTGCACTATATTCCAGTCAAGGAGGATCTGAGTGACGCCTGGGATCTCATGGCCTTTGCGCGTGAGCACGATGACGTATGCAACAACAACACAGTCTTATTGCGACTCTCTTTTGTCACTCTCTTACTTTTCATACCCGAACAACCTCTCATTTAAACACACACACACACACGCAAATCACTCTCAAGTACGTCAATAACTTTTTCACTCACTCTTCTTTTTTTTTGTAGCTGATGAAGAAGATTGCGGACAACGGAAAGAAGTTTATCAAAGACCATTTGAAACAGGACGACATCTACGACTACTGGTACAATCTGCTGACGGAATACGCCAAACTCGTCACCTGGGACGTCAAGAAAGACCCTTCAGCCGTGCTTGTCAAACACCCTTGATACACTGAGCCCCCCCCCACACATTTTCTCTTTCTTGAATGGTTTGTCTCACTTTACTTTGGTTGGTGGTGCATCAAAGTACTTTTTTGGTTTTTTTTTTGGTTGGTGATGTGCTAAAATCCTCCGTGTTCTTCAACGTATTGGCGTTGTTCCTCGGTGCTCTCGCGCCCCAATATTTCATCGCGGTGCGGAAATTTACCAAAGCGCACAATGATATCGCGATGCTTGTGGGCAAAGACAATGTTCCCTTGAAAAAGACCCTTGTACAAGGGGTCGGCGGTCTGTTCTGCCCGCGTGTATAGTGCAATGCATCGGTCTTGGTCTGCCACTGCAATTAGACACGAGTGCAAATCATTTTAGATGGTGCTTCTTCCTTTCTTCTTCGTTTGTACGGGATTCTGAGTGCATGAGTGGCATGTAGAAGAACATACGCTCCCATGGTACAAGGTTCTCGTCCAGCTTTTGCTCTGCGCACAACATAATTAACATACTGAAAAATTGCACCGCAAATAAATATAAACAAGGGATAAAATCGTACCGATTCCTTTGTTGACTAGGTCGAGACATTTTGCGTCTCCAGCGAACATTTTCGCTGTTCCGCGATAGACGTTGCGCGTAAACTGGTCCAGCAGCAGCACAAGACCGACTGTATTCTCTTCAGGCCCGGCGACGCTGCAGTGGTGGCAGGAGAGAATGAGAAAGAGCGACGTGCGCTATTCCGTCTCATACGAGTCAAACTCGCCGCGAAGAGCGCCCTCAATATCGTCGCCAAACTCACGTCGAATCTTCTCATCAAAGTCGGGGCCTCCTCGGAACCAAAGACGCGACACCTCTTGCGGAATGGGCTTTCCGAGCGTGAGACCTAACGCCAACAGATCACTCACTTCTCACTCACTCCAGAGAACATGACGACTGTCGACTCACCAGGAAAGTAAAACTCGCGAGCTCGCCGCAGCACCTGGGTAGTTCGATTGGCCATTGTGGGACGCGAAAAAAAAACTGAGGCAAATCAGGAACGACTCGCGTCTCAAGTTGAATAGTAAAATAAGTTTGTTTCACTTCCTTTTCACAATGCCTCTCGTGTCAACCAACGACCTCCTGGCAGCCAAGCTACAGGCGGACTTTGACGATGAGGCACCAGACAGCCGGTCGAATGGGGGGCAGGACCCAGCAGCGAGCACGGGCGTGGACGCGCTCAACGACGACGACGACGCCGCCGACGACTGCGACGACGACCACGACGACGTGGTGGACGCCGCAACCAGCCATCTGCTGCACGAAAACCGACGCAAACGGCGCAACCGGCTGTGCAAGGTGGGGTGGACCATCTTCCTGCTTGTGGGGCTCACTGCGATTGGCGTGGGCGCGTACGTCATCGAGCCCAGTGCGGCCATTGCCGGAGCAGGTAGGCAGCGTGTTGACGCCGTTGTTTGCACTTGTCGTCTTACACTCCCTCTTCCGTCACGCGCTCTGTCTCGCGTTGCTCTTTGTAGCTATTCTGACCTGGGCTGTGTGGCTTCTCACCGTCGTGTTGCTCTTCTGGCCCACACGCATCGTTGCTTTACTTCTTCTTGCGTTTGTGCGTCGCATTACTTTCTACTCAAAGCAAGTCATGTACTACACTTCGGACCTGGTGCACCTGTCACACTATCTACTGTGGACCATTCTCAACCTCATCACATTTGTGGGCGTCTTCAATGCCAACCCCGGCTCGTACACCACCTGTCCAACGCCGAGCACCTGCACCACGACCAAGCTCAACTTTGGCGAAGTCGCTGGCGTGCGTGCCCTTCTCATCTGCTGCATTGTCGGCTCGGGTGCCATTCTGTTTAAGCAACTCCTTGTTCTTCGGGTCGGCGAATCCCGTAAGGAGTAGAAGCAGGGCCAGAAGTGCTTGACTAACAGTCTTATTTTGTTGTTTGACAGTGTACTTTCGAGCATTCGCAGGGGCTCTGCGTGAAAACACATGGCGCATGCGACTGATGAAGTCACTTCAAGTCTTTGATAACACTTCGGTCGGCACAGAGTCTCTTGCAGCAGCAGCGTCCTCCATGACCATTGCTCGGTCCAGTCCTTCCAGCACTGACCCCCATCCTACTCCTGCCCCGTCTCCCAACGATGATAATGGTGACAATGACAACGACTCAGTCTCCATCCCCATGACAACACTGCACGCTGAACGCGAATCGTACATGGCAGCAGTGGCATCGCGCAACAACAGCACCTCATCCGCCTTAGATGCCCCTTCGTCTGCCGCAATCACCCACAGCACTTCAAGTGTCAAGATTGACCCCGTTTTATACACTGCTTCCTCTACCACAGCAGAGTCTTCCAACCGCCCATCGTCGTCAGGGGCGGTACTGCTCGCCTCGCGCGCCACTGCCTCGAAACGAACGAGCAGCAGTCGCAACATCAGACACAATAGCAGCGCAAGTATGCGTCGCAAGCAGTCGGTGCGCAAGAACTCGGAGACGAGCAACCTTTCAGACGACAACAAAGAAGTCGCGCCCGAGTCGCTCTACAGTATTTCAAAGCACAGCACCAAGAAGAAGGGCAGCCACAGCAGCAAACGCGGACAGCTCATCTCAACCGTCATCTCTCTCACCAACGCAGTCACCGAGTCGTCCGAGCTCAGTGAAATCCACGGACACATATCACTACCTAATTTTGACGACCAAGAGATTGTACGGGCATTTGAGCATCGGTGGACATTATTGGCTCAAGCTGCATTTCCGGTGATTGCAGAGGGGCGAACTGTGATTGTGCTGGCAGACATTGAGCGAGCGGTGGGGACGCACGCAGATGCAGTCAAGGCGATGCGGCTGCTGAGCCAGCGCGACTCGACAGGGGGACAGCTGACGGAAGCGGCCTTTACTGAAGCCGTGCTGCAGCTGCACCACGACCGGCACAATCTGCGGCTGAGCATGGCGGAGAGTGCGTCGGTCTTGCAGGCCCTCGACACTGCCTTTCTCTCGGTCACCCTCTGCATTCTGCTTTTTGTCTTCCTTGCCATCTTCAAAGTCGATGTGGGTGCCATTTGGACGACCATTGCAGGTTAGTCAGTGATGACGCCTGTAAACCTACTTAATAACACACACACACACCACATACTCTCTCTCTCTCTCTCTCTCTCTCTCTCTCTCTCTCTCTCTCTCTCTCTCTCTCTCTCTCTCTCTCTCTCTTTCTATCACTTTGTTTCTTTCTCCCTCCTTTATCTCTCTTGCTCTCTCTCTCTCTCGCGTAGGTCTGTTGGTTGCGCTCTCATTTGTGTTTGGTGATGCACTCAAGAATTTCTTTGAGGCGACCCTTTTCATCTTTGTCGACCGTACGTTTGCAGTGGGCGATCGCATTGTGACCGAGGATATGGAGTATGTTGTCAAGCACATATCGGTAGGGATGGGACAGAGACGTAGAGATAGGGAGGGGAGAGAGAAAGAGAAAGTAGAGACATCAATATCAATATAGAGTGTCTTAGGGTCGGGCTCCATTGTTGACTCATTTTTTTGTTGTTGTCTTTTTTGTCTTAGTTGCGCCGGACTGAGTTGCAGCGATGGGATGGGGCTATTGTGAGTATGCTGAATAGTGAGCTGTCGTCTCAGCCATTGATGAATCTGCGGCGCAGTGGACCGCAGATTGAAGAGATGCGTTTCCAGTTGGACTTTGATGTGACGCGTGCGGTGCAGGAGGAGCTCTTTGCGCGAATTGAAAAGTACGTTGCGTCGTTGCCGGACGACTGGCAGAACGTCGAGCTGGCGGTGAGTGCGGAAGGAGGCGAATCAATGACCCTCAACGTGTGGGCGCGCGCCTGCTGCAACTTCCATGACCGCCGTGCGCGCCATCGTCGCACCACTGCCCTCGTTCTGTTCATTCGCGATGCCATGTTGGACCTTGACATTGATTACTTTCCCGACGAACTTCCCGTTGTCATGCGACAGGCTGAGGCAGCGGACAAGGAAAAAGTGGACTAACTAACAGTGTTTGTGTTCTTTTCTTGTACAAATGTTTGTTTTTCTCTTTTATTGTACTCTGAGTGTGTTGCAAACTACAAGATGTTAGAAGTTAGATGTCTCTTTAAGGGCTAAGAGGCTGGAGGGGGGGGGGGG
>CALSCP010002085.1:24867-43940 GCA_943704425.1 Ministeria vibrans ATCC 50519
CCGCCAACTCACCGATCCACCTTGTCTGGCGGCGTGTGTTGTGGAGTGATAGAGAGAGTAAATGGCGACGTACTGCAGCCCGGAGAGTTGTCCGAGGATAGGATCAACCTGTTGGAAGAGCGCGTCGACCGTTCCCTTGGCGAGAAGGGCTGTAGGACGCAACGGCGCGTCTGGAGCGGCTGCAGCGGCCGCCGGTGCCGCAGCGGCGCTGGGAGGGGCGTCGTCGCTCATCGCAATGGAACAAGTGTTGAGAGCGAGTACAAAATATATTATATTATTAATTATTTTATTTTTGAGTACAGTAGTGACTTGATCATTGTTGAGTTATTCGAGATCAATTTTTGACTTTTTGACTTTTGTTGATCAATCTTTTAAGTGTTGTTTATACACAAGTGAGTAAAAACCATGTCGAACGAAGCGCTCTTCTTCCCGATCGCCAAGCTGCCGTGCCGGTTCTTCCAGCAACACGGCCGATGCAAAAATGGCGATGACTGTCGCTACTCGCACCAGCCCACGGCACTGACGCGGCTCATCGACGTGCTCAAGTCGGCCAAGAAGACCCTTGATGTGTGCGTCTTCACCATCTCGCTCGATGAGGTTTGTTTGATGTTATTTCGTTTTGGTTATAGTTTTTCACACCTCTTTTGACTCTTTCGCTCACACAGATTGCCGACACGATCATCGACCTGCACAAGGCTGGCGTCAAGGTTCGCGTCATTGGCGACGATGAGAAGAGTAAGACAGCGGGCAAGTTTGTCGATCAGTGCTCAACAAGGACTCATTGTCTCTGTTACAGTGGCGGACAGAGGCAACGACATGAACCGCATGAAAGAAGCGGGTCTCACCGTCACCGACGACAAGTCTGAGTTCCACATGCATCACAAGTTTGCCATTGTGGACGGGACGACTCTCATCAATGGATCGCTCAATTGGACGCGTCAAGGTACGAACGACCAGTGAGAGAGTGAGAGAGAGAGACAAAGAAAGGTAAACAATGCCAGTGTGTGCGTAGGAGTGCTTCACAACCGAGAGAATGTGGTCATTTCCACCGACAAGGCACTTGTAGGACACTTTGTGAAGGAGTTCAACGAGATGTTCTCGTCGTTCACAAGCAAGTAAAGCAACGTGAGATTTTGTGGAGGACAATATTTCCTAGTGATTGTGATACATTGGTGCATAGGGTGACATTCAAAATATATGTGTTGCTCTCATGAGAAGAGGCATATGAATTGAGTCCATCTGTTCATGTGAGTCTGGGCTGCACAAAACTCGACAAAGGTGAAGAAGCGCGGAAAAGGAGGAATGGAGCCAAGGCTGTCTTCCCCCTGCGACTCGGGATTGATTCCAAGCGTCTCATTGTTTCTCTCGAACATACATCAAGTGAGGACCGGGGTTTGAGTTGCGACTCACTTGAAAGTTGCGAGTGTCACACTTTAGAAAGTTCCAGTTTATTCACAGTTGAAGTGACTCGAAACTTTCACTCATAAATGAGTAACACAATATTTATTATATTATCAGAATATCACTCAATCACAAAATTTGAATGTTGCAATTGCGCCGACTCATCTCCACCGCGACGTCGTACCCTCATGCGAGTGTACGAAAGGAATTTTCGCGCGTAACGTCTTCGGACATGGAAGTTTTCAGCAAAATATTGCCAGGAAGTTCACAGGTTTGTGTTTGGGGTGTGATTGGCTGGTTGAGACTCACTCTGTGGATAGATATTGACGACAGAGGGAGAGACACAGGGCTACAATGAAGATACGACGCACATGTTCTGCGGCGAGTCGAGAGTGGTGCTCAGGCCAAAGACAACGGCCGATGTGTCGTCCATCCTCAAACACTGTCATGCGCGGACCATTGCCGTCGTGCCCCAGGTACGCGCCTTGCGCTGCTCTCTCGCCCACCCTGCCTGGCCTGCTGCTGTTTCTCTCTGCGCGGCTTTTGTGATTTTTGTTCGTGTGAGTGTGTGTTTTTGGTGTTGTGTGAGTGATGTGTGTGATTTTTGTCTTCTCTGAGTGATTGTGCGTGATTTTGGTGTTATGTGTGTGATTGTGTGTTTTTTTTTGGTGTCGTGTGTGTGGCTGCGTGTGATTTTTGTTTTATGTGAGTGATTGTGTGATTTTCGTGTGGTGTGTGTGATTTTCGTGTGGTGTGTGGCTCTATGTGATTTTGGTGTTTCTCGAAGTGAGGACTCCCAAATCACTGTTTTGTTTGTATGTAGGGAGGGAACACTGGTCTTGTTGGGGGCTCAGGTAGTGCAAGTTTTTGTGTTTTGTTTTGAGTTGTTGTTGATTTGTTACACCTTTTGCGTTGCAGTTCCCGTTTTTGACGAAGTGATTTTGTCGACCCAGCTGATGAACACGATTGAGTCGTTTGACGCTGAGAGTGGGATTGTAGTAGCGCAGGCGGGGTGCGTCTTAGACAACATCAATGCGTATGTGAACGAGCGCGGTTTCATGATGCCCTACGATTTAGGGTAACCAAAGAGAGCCAGCAGAGTATGAAGATAAACTCCGGCTTTAGGGCCAAGGGAACATGTCAACTTGGGGGAAACGTGTCGACGTGTGCAGGTGGATTGCGTCTGTTGCGGTATGGGAGTTTGCATGGGAATGTGTTGGGAGTGGAAGCAGTGCGGGCGGACGGGACAGTAGTGGACATGATGGCATCCATGCGCAAGGGTGAGAACCTGTTTGTCTGTCTGTCTGTGTATGTCTTCATGTGTTCGCCTCTCTCTCTCTCTATCACTTTGTCTCTCTCTATCACTTTGTCTCTCTCTATCACTTTGTCTCTCTCTCTATCACTTTGTCTTTCTCTCTCCATCTCCTCTCTCTATCACTTTTTCTTCATCGCTTTGTTTCTTTCTCCCTCCTTTCTCTCTCTCTCTCTCTCTCTCTCTCTCTCTCTCTCTCTCTCTCTCTCTCTCTCTCTGTGTGTGTGTGTGTGTGTGTGTATGTATGTATGTATGTGTGGAGAGGCTGAGTGACTGTGTGACTGAGTGAGTGGCAGGCCTGAGTCTCTGCCTGTGTATTAGTGTGTGTGCGTGTGTGTCTGTTTCTTTCTTTCTGTCTTTCTGTCTTTCTTTCTTTCCGTCTTTCTTTCTTTCTGTTTTTCTGTTTTTCCGTCTTACTCTCTTTCTCTCTTTCTGTCGTACTCTCTTTCTCTCTTTCTGTCTTCTCTCTTTCTGTCTTCTCTCTTTCTGTCTTCTCTCTTTCTCTCCCCTCTCTGTGGCACTGATTGGCTGTGTACGGTAGACAACACTGGAGTGGATGTGAAGCAGCTGTTCATTGGGAGTGAGGGCTCTCTTGGTGTGGTCACACGAGCGGCTGTGCTTACTCCCCCCAAACCAAACAGTGTCCAGTAACATGACATTTGAGTGGTACCAACAGAATTCTAATCACTGTGTGTGTGTGTGCTTTTTGACTTACAGATTGGCTGTTTTCTCGTTGAAATCGTTTGATGATGTTCGGAATCTGTTGGGGCTTGCAAAGACTCAGTTGACTGAGATCCTGTCTGCGTTTGAGTTTAGTGACAGCGGTTCACTCTCGGCAGTGCAGAATCTGCTGAAGGACCAGAAATTTCCTCTGGAGAACTCAGGAAAGGTATCAAAAGTATGATTTAGTTTATGTGCGCCATAAGGCTGGGGTTTGTGCATTAGGGTTACCTTTAGGGTTAACTTTAGAATTTTGGCGAACTTTTGGTCGGGTTACATTTTGGATTTGTTTGTTATTGAACGAATTATTTGCTTGTTTCAGGAGTTCTTTGTGACAGTCGAGACACACGGATCGAATGTGGAGCACGATCGAAGTAAACTTGAGGACTTTGTGGAAAAGGCAATGGAAAGCTCACTGGTAGTGGATGGCGTAGTAGCACAGGACGAAACGCAAATGAGGTTTGATCCGACCGACTCAATATCTCATATTCTCACAACTATGTGGTGCATAGACATCTTTGGGCGTTTCGTGAGGAGATTGGCAACGGGTATCTTGCGCGAGGAGAGCGGCTGTACATGTACGATGTGTCATTGCCCCTCGAGCAGTATTATGGGGTGGTGGAGCATCTGAGGGCACTCTTGGGTGGGGATGCGATGGAGTGCACGGGATACGGGCATGTGGGCGATGGTAAGTGGTTGATTGTGTATGTATGTGTGTGTGTGTGATGTGCTTGTTGTGTTGTGTGGTATGTGTCATGTCTGTGACTCGATGGAGATGATATGTGATGTGTTGTGTTATGAGTGGTGTTTTTGTATCGTTGTGTGTGGTGAATCTGTGTGTGTTTTTTTTTGCATATGAGCGTGACTCAGTCCTTCTCTCTCTCTCCCTTTCTTTCCCTGTATGTATGGTTAGGGAATTTGCATTTGCAAGTTCTTGCTTCGTTGGACCGTCCTTGCATCCGACGTACGATAAACAAACACACACACACACACTCTCTCTATCACTTTTGTTATTCTCACTTTCTCGTTCTATTGTAACTTCTCTGTCTGTATCTTTGCTTGTATCTAGAGACTATCGAGTCGTTCTTGTTTCCCTTTGTGGCCAGTTTCAACGGATCGATTAGTGCGGAACACGGACTGGGACTGGGCAAAGCGAACAAAATCCACTTCTCAAAGAAACCCGCTGCAGTGCATCTGATGAAGGAGCTAAAGGCGCTGATGGACCCTAAGGGCATTCTCAATCCCTACAAAGTCATTGTATAAACTTTTCGACTTATTGACAGATTTCATTCTCATCCACTTCTCATCTTATCATAATTAAGTGATTGTAGTCAAATAAGGTCCCAACCGGCATGAATGGTACACATTGGAGAGCATGACTGGATGACCGGGAGAGCTGGTGGACGATTCACAGAAATGAGCGATGAGTTAGGTGTGAGTTAGGCTGATGAATAATTAATATTATCCTATCATTTATTTTACTGCAAACTATGCTCCGTCTTGCTGCCACTGCTCCGTGGCGTGCACGCTCGTGTGTAGCACGACTAGCGTCCACCAATCTGCGCGATGCAGCCCCCAAAGGACATCGTTCCACTCGCGTACGTTTGGATCGCTCTCTCTCTCTCTCTCTCTCTCTCTCTCTCTCTCTCTCTCTCTCTCTCTCTCTCTCTCTCTCTCTCTTTCTCACGCACCACCATGTCGCCCCCTGCCACTCCCTCTCCCTCTCGTGCGTAGTTTGGCCGTGGCGTGGCTGCTGGCGTGGCTGTGGCTGCCGTTTTCGTGTCGTCGTTTGACTCCGAAAGCACTCTCCTCAAATACGTCTACATGCCGCTGATTCGTCTCATGGATGCAGAGGTACGTCGGGTAGCAAGGACGAAGGGAGGCCGCAGCATTGGGAGGGAAAGAAGTTGAGATGACAGTTTGACACAATAACATTATCATTACTATTCGTTTATACTGTAGGACTCACACACATTTGCAATTCGACTTGCTTCCCTTGGACTGTCGCCACGCGACCGTTCGCACGATGATCCGATTCTGGTAAGAATGTCTTTTTGTTCATGTCGATATAATTATAGGAGTGTATTCTTGATCATCATTGTGTATAGCACACAACACTGTTCAATGCGCCTCTCTCGTCGCCCCTGGGACTGGCAGCGGGATTTGACAAGCACGCGGAAGCCATGGATGCACTCCTGGGTATGGGGTTCTCGTTCATCGAGGTGGGTTCGGTGACACCCGAGCCACAAGAAGGCAATGAGCGGCCGCGCGTGTTTCGCCTGCCCGAGGACGAAGCCATCATCAACCGCTACGGATTCAACTCACACGGACTTGCTCGCGTCATTCCGCGCCTCAATGCCTTTAGAGACAAGAACCAAAAGGTAAGAGAGGGATCGGGTTAGAGTGAGGTGTTCTCATCCCCCACACAATACTCTTTGTCGTTGCACAGCGCAGCTCTCCCCGTCGTGGACTGATTGGAGTGAATCTGGGCAAGAACAAGACCAGTGCGTCTGCTCATGATGACTACGTTCGCGGTCTCAATGCCGCTGCTCCTTTTGCCGATTTTGTTGTCATTAACGTCTCAAGGTACACAATGCTGCACTAAAATATAATAATAATTATATAATTAATCATTCATTATTCGTTTATAGTCCCAACACAGCGAATTTACGGGACTTACAAGGGAAAAAGGCCCTTGAAGGACTCTTAGATGCAATCATTGCCGCACGCGCAAAACTTCCCTTGCAATACGTAATGGAAAATACCAATAATAATATAAGAAATCCGTCTGACGTTTCACATCAAATTTTTGTTTCTTTCTCTGATTTGTTTCAGCGTTCGCTTCCCATCGTGGTTAAAATAGCGCCTGACATGGACACTGCAGGACTCAGTGACGTTGCGAGTGTGGCTCAGTCGCGGCGCATCGATGCAATCATCATTGGGAATACCACTGTGTCGCGCCCAAACTCACTGAGAGCAGACGACTCACTCACGACCCAAACTGGAGGTGAACTCAATTATTCGATTGTGTTTTGTTGTCGTCGTTCTTATGGTTGTTTGAGTTGTTTATCGGTTTTTTTTTGTTTTTTTTTCTCGTTTTTGTTTTGTTTTGAGGGTTGTTACACTCATTTTCTTTCTCTACTAATTTTATTATTATCAATTTAATAATAATAATAATAATAATTATACTTATTACCACTTTCTAGGATTGAGTGGCAAACCGCTTTTTGAGTTGTCCACTGAGAAACTTCGCGAATTGTACCGACTGACCAAAGGGAAAATACCATTGATTGCAGCGGGAGGAGTCAGGTAAGAACAGCAGCACAATCACAAACCACCACACGCGCACACACAACTCACACAAATAAAGACGTGTGAAAATCGTATTTGTGACTCTTTTAATTAATTATAATAATTCTCTTTTTCAGTTCGGGACGGGACGCATACACGAAGATTCTTGCGGGGGCCACTGTTGTGGAGCTATACACATCGCTGTCGGTGCAAGGGCCTGGGGTGGTCCCACGGGTGAAGCAGGAGCTGGCGGTGCTGCTGCGCGAGAATGGCTATGTGTCGGTGGCGCAGGCGGTGGGCAAGGGCCATGTGCAGAAGTGAAGACAGATACGACTGCCGTGTTTGTGTAGTGAAGAATCATCATAACTAAGAAAAATAAATAGAAAAAACGAGATTTGAATAATCATCATACTAATCCAACTATTTGTGAGCCTATTCCGCATACAAGCGACCATGAATCTCAATGAGACTACACACACGACGATGGAATCCAACACACCCTCAACGAAATTAGTATACTACACCATCAACATAATAATTATTAAGAAGAAGAATACAACCCATTTATTAATATAATAATTATATACTACACCATCAACATAATTATTATAATAGTAGGAATAAATGAAGTACTAAAGGAGATGAAATAATTATAATAATAATTATTATTATTCATAGTTTGCTACTCTGGCTGTGTCTTCGCGTGGTGACTGTATCATTAATAAATGGGTTGTATTCTTCTTCTTCTACTACTTATAAATCCCTTATAATTTCCATCCGACGGTCCACTTCCGGTCCACGAGGGTGCTTACATCCGTTTCACTGCATGGAAACACATCAACGTACAAAAGTCACAGTCGAGTGAGTCACAGACGTTTATATTCAATAATCAGTCGTCATTCTCATAAAATTATCATTATTATTAAAAATTCTTCCTAAAAATATTTCGACTAAAATCCAACAAAAAAGTTATTCATCCTCCTTACCTTTGGATGGTCCTCTCGTTGACAACCCTGCTGCTGCTGTTGGTCTTTGTTGCGCACTTCAGCAGCGCGTTTGTTCCTGGAGTCTGTCCAGACGACGCGTGGTACAGGGCGACAGTCGCATCGCCAGCAGGACGCCAAGAGGCCGACGGGGCGTACTCCACCACGCTGACCGGCAGCCACGCTGTTGCGCTCTACACCGTACGCCCGAACCCCTCCCTCTCTCTCTCCCTTCGCCCCCCACCGCACCCGGCCCAGCGTTGCCCCTCCCCTCCTTGCTGGCGTGCTCTGGCGAGTGGAAGCAACTTCGAGGCTACGTCATACAATTGGGCTGAACTTTCCTTCGTTCGCTCGCCCAACCCCCACCGCAGCATCCCCCACCCACCCTACTACCCATACCCCACAGAATATCCGCGTCTCCGCTACTCTCTTGTTCTCTATGCACGTTTTTGGAGCTCTTTGTTTTCTGCGACAACGAAACACTGCGTTTTTTTTTTTTTTTTTCTTATTTTGTGTTGCTCATTCCCCCGACTTTTTTCCACTGCTTCAGACGGCGTCTCGGCACCTACATGGATACGTCTGCGATGCGGGCGATCTCATTGGCGCCTCGTGCGTCCCCGTCGAGCTCTTCCCGGCCACGCAGCTCACCGCCCCCGTTGCTGCCTACGACGCCGCTTCCGATCTGGTCTACATCGGCGTGCATGCAGTCGCGCAGCAGCAGGCGCGCCTACTCGTGTGCCAAGCGAACTTGACGCAATGCACTTTCGGCTCAATTTCACCTCCGCAGTCGAACATCGAAACGACCATTGCGCTCTCAGTGGTTGGCAGGTAATGCCAACACCTTACTAAGTCTGATGGTATATGGTGTCGCAGTCAGAGTGCCGTTGGCCTTTCCTTTTACGCACTATAATGTTTTTTCGCACTGTGTTGTCGACGTCATGGATTTTTTGCAATCAACACCAGCATCGCAGCACGCGCACGAGCGTCGCCATGCACCTGGCCATGAATCATGATCATCTTTAAGAAGATCATGCTGCGACCTGAGCGAGTTTAGGAGAGGATTACTGTGCGTGCGAGTGACGTGAATTGTGTCCGTGTTGACCTCACGCCAAAGCTTGCGTGCGCCTCAGCAATATTTATTGACTTTTAGAGTGATATTATGTGTGTTTGTGAGTATATGTTGGTAGTGGACGATGGCTGTGTGGGGATGGTTGTGTGTTTTTGTTGCTTTGTTTGGAATAGAGAAGGAAGCCAATAATTATTCGCCTGGCACTTTGCATTTTCAACTGCTCACAGATTGCGAACCGCTCGCTTTGGCATTGACCAATGCTCATTGTTGATTGCTGATTTTGATCTTATTGTAGTGATGTTTATGCTTTGGTTGCAAGCGACGTGTTCGAAACGAGCAATGTGTACCATTGCACTGTAGCATCGTTGAGCGGCGGCTGTACTGATCTGGGCGAGCTGGGCGAATACGATGGAGGTGGCATGACGGCAGTGGTGTCGCTGAACACACTGACGATTGTTGTTGAGGACGATAGCGACGACGACAACGTCGCTGCCTACTCCTGTCCTCTGCCACTCACCACTGTCGACGATTGCGACAAGACTGTCCTCATCGACGTGACACCCACTGCACCACGCACTAACACTGGAGGAGGTACGAAAATTTACAATAATAATTTAATAATAACAATAACAATAAAATTAATAATAATAATAATAATATTATTATTATTATTATTATCATCATTCTGTTCTTTTATTATCATTATGAATTTATTATTATTAGAGAGAGAGAGAGAAAGGAGAAAGTAACAGAGAAGTAATATTGACTTTTTCTTTTCTTTTTCTTTCCAGAGCCTAAAGTGATTTACGACACAATTGCTGGCCAATTCTGGGTGTTTGCTGCAAGTTCATCGGATATAACCATCTTTGTGTGCACCAGTGACTTTTCGGCATGTAATTTTTCGCGTGTGGACGCGCCTGACTCGTTTGGGCGACTCGACGATCCCCTGCCGAGCTACGATGCGCTTTCGGATACCTTTGTGGTGAGTGCGATTGGCACTGGATCCGTTGCAACGATTGTGTCGTGCGAGCGGGTCAGCATGCACTGTCTCGTGCAGGCCGTGTCGCTTGTCGAGGAGGTTGAGGAGTCAGCGGCGATCGTGCTGTACTCACAGAGTGCCAATGTGATGCTCTGGTCCATTGTCGACGATGTTTTCTCGTTTAACAGCTGCAACCACACTCGAGGGCCCATCTGCGATGCGACCTCTGCCGAAAA
This sequence comes from Ministeria vibrans ATCC 50519, assembly GCA_943704425.1. Taxonomy (NCBI): domain Eukaryota; class Filasterea; order Ministeriida; family Ministeriidae; genus Ministeria; species Ministeria vibrans. The sequence continues at coordinate 34,859 of CALSCP010002085.1, forward strand.
GCAGTGTCTTAATGGCGGACAGTGCGCCCAGACAGGTCTGTGTGTGTGTCCCAGCGCCTTCTTTGGCGATCTCTGTGAGCACACATTCACCCCGTGTTTATCGGGGCCCTGTCAAAACGGCGCACGGTGCATCTCACCCGCAAACAGCACTGACTTCACCTGTGAGTGCACCGTCAATTTTTTTGGTATGCTCTGCGAACGCAACCTGGATGCAGAACTTGCCCTTGTGCAACAGACCACAGATGGCACGCAACTCATTGGACTTCTCAGCGACATCATCACGACGTCTCCTTCGTACAGCAGTGCACCCAACGCACTCTCCATACTCTCCCAAGGACTTCTCACCGCCGCACAGGGTCTCAACACCACCACCACCACCCAACCAACGACACACCAGCAAGCCTCAACACTCCTCTTGCTACTCAACACCCTCCTTACCGCCCACACGACCACCCTCGTCCGTCTCAGCCAGGGCCCCACTGTCGTCTCTGCCGTCTCCATCTCCCTCTCCGCCTACACCCTCTCCCTCCCCCACTGCGCTCTCCCTTCCTTCCTTCCCCTCTCCGCCTTTTTTGCCTCCGCTCAACGTCTTCCTTCCGTCGTCAATCTTTCCGGCGTTTTCTCTTTCGCAAACGTTACTGTTCAGTTTACCACTGAGTTTTCCCAAAGTCTCACCGTAAGACTAATAATTTAATAATATTTTAATAATAATAATTATTGTGCTTTATACTGGTTTATTTGTAGGACTCTACGAACACGAACAACTGTTCGGTCCCCCAACAGCTTGTACAATACCACGAATGGCCCTTGAGCACCCGACTGGAGCGACAGATATCCGATCCTCGTGCGCCCGTCAGTTGGATTGGGTATGCGTCACCTCTTGTCTCGGTGAGTGTCACTGCGGGCACTGGTGTAACCGGGCTCAGTGATGCAGCGCGTGTGCGACTCACCCTGCCGCTCAGCGTGGCAAATCGGGGTGTTGGAGTGGCACAGTGCTATAGCTGGTCGTATGCGCTTGATGCTTGGTCACAGGCGGGTTGTGAGGTGCTCATGCGCAACTCAACGCACGTTGAGTGCGCGTGTAATCATTTATCCGACTTTGCGCTGCTCTATGACGGTTCGTTCCCCCCCCAAAATTCGGCGCTTACGACTTCCGCAACCGTCTTTGTGTGGGTGGGCAGCATTCTTGCACTTGTTATGGGCGTGTGTCTTCTCTTGCTCTTGACCGTAGTCCCGAAACTGCGCACGCTGGTGAGCAAGTACGTTCTGAATCTCACGCTGGCACTGTTGCTCTTCGACGTGCTTTTTCCCGTTGCGTACGATGCGACAAGCAACGAGGATGGCTGCCGCGTTGCCAAGACAGTTCTCTATTACGCCCTTTCAACCATTGTGGTGTGGTCTTTAATTTGTGCTCTCGCTCAGCTGTACAGTGTGGGCCAGACCGTCGATCAGCTCATGGCCAGGCGCATTGCAAACCAGCGAGCCATGTTTGTCCTTGGATGGCTCGTTCCCATTGTGCCAACTGTCATTCTGACCATCTACGACCTTCACGTGTTCAACACGACCGCCTTCAACGTGTGTTGGTTCAGCCAGGAGGGACTCAGCAATGTGGTTGTCGTTGTGGTTTCTCTCGGGTCGCTCCTGCTCGTCTCACTTCTGGTTGCCTTGCGTGGCTTTATGCGCCTTCGTCGGTCGGTGCAGACCATGGGCTCCCTCAGCAGCATTGAGACGGTGCAAAAGTACCACATTTCACGCGCGCTCATGGTCTTCCATGCTCTCTTCATGGTCTCATTCATTCTGCTGTGCACTGCGCAGAGCATTTCGACGCAAGCACTCTGGCTCGCGTTTGCTCTGTTTAACCTCATTCACATGGCGGGCTTCTTGGCGACTCTGCTTGCATCGTCACGTGTGCGTGAGCTCATCCTCCACGAAGTGGACCGATGGAAGCAGACGCACTCCTCCGACTCGGGCGATCTTGTGGGTGGTGGGTTGCGCGGCAGTTGCAAGCAGCAGGCCATCGACGAGATTGCCATGTCGCCACTGTCAAGGAGAAGAGGCAAAGGGGGGGAAGGGAGCAGTGGTAGTGTGATCGTGGGCTCGGGCGGGAGTGCGCAAGCCATTGAAGTTCCCGAACCGATCAGTCTTGCCCGCTCACCGCGCACACCGCGCTCGGGACGCACATCCAGCGGCGAGGGAAGTACCATGACACTGCGGAATGTCAACACACTTAATTCACAGGTCGCCCTGCTGCCACCCCCAGCCAACACGTTTGAGCAGCGACAACGCGGTGTGCGTCGCTCACGCCCCGACATTGCCAGCGACCTTGTCTACATTGATCCGCGTCACGGCATTCGTCTCAATTCCACCTCACCACCCGTGATCACCACCACCACACCAGCTGAGAGTGACATGTACAGCAACCACAACTACAGCTATACTGACGACGCTGCTGAAAACCCCTTTGCCGCCGAGTGGCGCTCAGTGCTCACCAGTGGCAACAACTCAAGGCATGTCTCTCCCTCCCTCTCTCCCGCTCCAGAGACCCCCTTTTTACATCCCCTTCAACAGAACATCTCACACACCACCCCGACACTTCCCTCTTCCGAAATCACTCTTTCCTCTTCCGTCCCCAATCGCTTCTTGCAAACATCTAATCCTGATTCCACAACAAATTCTTCCTCCGTTTGAGTACACCACAGTTAAATAATGTTTATTGTTCTTATATTGTTATACTCGGTACATCTTGGGTTTAAATGACTCGTGGCTCACCGCACCACGTTGCACAACAAAAGTTACAGGATCCCCCACAGAAGTCGCTCTACACGTTGTTTGTTTGTTTGTAAGTGTCTTTGATTGATTGATTGATTGGTTTCGTACCATATCGTGATGAGTGCTTCCACAGACATTGTGAAACATGATGTGTCCTTCGTCTTGAAGGACTTCACAGTCTTCGGGAGTCAAAGAAATGGCAAGCCATGAGATTTCTAATAATAGTAGTAATAATATATTGTGTAAGTATATAATTATCTTCCTTTGTCTCACCTTCGTGGTAACGATCAATTTGGACAATAGCAGTTTGTGTCTTGGCCATCATGCCATGCACGGCAAGGACATCGCGATTAAATGCGTCAACGCAGGCACACAGGGCTCTGTTGTAGCGGCGCATCCGCCAGATGAGGTACGGAACCTAAGAATTTTATTACAATCATTATTGTTCATCTCTCTCAGGTTCACATTCAATCTGACAAATCTTTCTCTCCATTTCATATTCAAATTTTAAGCTGACACACTCTCTCCATTTCATATTCACTCTCACTGTTTTTTGTTTTTGGTTCACATTCACTCTCTCTTTAACGTCTCATTGTTATGTATGTGTCTTACGCCAATAAGGCTGATCATGAGGGTGACGACGGATGTAATAGAAAGACCACCACGGCTGACACGCTCCAGCTTAGCGACAAATCGGGTCCATTCCTCGGGCGAGACGCCTAAACATTATTCATACGATTGAATGATAGAACACAAACAACAATAACTCACTCACTCACTCTCTCTCTCTCACACACACACACTCTCTCTCTCTTTCTCTCTCTCTTTGCGCACCTCTGTCGTGAACTGCCTCGGGAATGTCACTGGGAAGCCTGTTCTGAGTCGTGCAGCATGTGCCGTTGTAGTAGTTGAGGATCAGGCGTGCGGCAGTGGACTGTGGGCGTCGCGCGACCCATCCGCGAGATCCGCGCGCCGGGCGGACTTTTTCAGCGGCGCTGATCGAGTCGTATTGGCAAAATTCAGTCTTCTCCATGTAAGAATAGTTGATCAAACGAAGATGTGGGATATTGGTAGAGAAAGGTTGAGTAGTTGTGTGAGAAGTTGAGGAAAAAAAGTGTTAAGTGATTTTTGACTTTTAATTTTAGACTGGGGAAACTTTTTGATCACGGATGGGGAATTGCCCCTGGTACGGGCTTGATAGGGAGCCGATCGGCGCATTCTGCCTTGGAATAGGAGCAGCAGTGCGTGTTACTATACTGTATCCTTGGAATTAGACTGTGAGAAACGAGCTGGATTGCTTGAGCGTCGACAAAGATTGTTTTCGTTTGACATTGGTGACTGGGAAAGCCGAAAATTCGGAAGAGTCACTCACGAGAGAGACTGATCATGGAGAGTACCTCCACCCCCTCTCCTTCTGCACACAGTTGGCAAACGTGTCGTTACTTCTGGCGTGATCAGTCAGAAATGAAGTTGGATTCATTCAAATCAATCAGTAATCACTTTTTTGATTGTTTTATCTCGTCAGAATGGATACATCAATCTTAGTAACCATTCAGCAGGAAATCAACGAAGCCGAATCTGTTTTTAGCAGCGTACGTCGCTTTTGAGTTTTTGAATTTGTCCTTTTTTTCAAAAGTGTTCTTTACTCTCTTTGCAATGAGACTTGCTGTACGCGACATGCATGGATAGAGACAACTGACCAGCACAATGCACATGGGCTGTCTTTCTGTAGTGGTATGAGTCGCAGAAGGCTGTTTTGGAGGACACACAGAAAGCGCATTTGGAGCGAATTGCTGCGGAACAAGGTTCGTGCGCAGGGTGGGGTTGGGCCGCGGCTGGTGTTTTGCTGTTGGGCTGCGGAGGGAGAGCCTTTTGTTGCCTGTTTGAGTTGTCAGAGTCGAATTTTTGATTTTACGTTTTTGAATTTGAATTTGGAAACGGTGAGAGAGCAAAATGGATGCGATTGTGCGGATACGGGTGATGCTGTATGGCTTTGTTAAGAAGACAGTGAGTGTGTGTGTGCGTTTGAGAGTGTGTGAGTGAGTGTGAGAGTGAGAGTGAGTGTTAAAGTTCAAAATTCGGTTGACTGGTTATTGTGTGACTCATCAAAAGTATTTCAGTGCTTTGTGGTGATTGAGAGTGTGCCTACGATGTGTTGTACTAGGGACAAGTTGAAACGATTGCACAGTTATTCGTTATTGTGTTTGTCTGTGTTCAATGATTTGTGATGATTGTGTGGTTGAAATATTGCACATTAGTCTGTCTTTTATATGGGTTGTTTTTGCTGTTATTGTTATTGTTGTTGTTATTGTTGTTGTTGTGCGTTTGATACTCTTCAGCAGAAGAGCCGTTCAGTGAGAGTATCATTGGGAGGAGATGTTGTGTTCGAGACAAGTGCACATTTGTCTTTGATTTGGTTTGATGTTGTGTGTTTTTACTCCGGAAGTTAAATTTCTTATTCATTTGAATCTTGGCGGAAATTTATACAAACTAAATGATGACAATTGTTGGTTGCAGATAACGAAGCAAATCTGATGGAGGAAGCGAAGAAGGTGGAGGCAGAGCAGTCGAAGAGACTCCAAGGTAAAGATAATCATAATAGATAATGGAGTAAAGTGTATGTCTGTCTGTGTGAGAGAGAAGCAAAGAGAAAGCGAGAGAGAAGAGAAAAAGACAAGGAGAATGTGAAAGAGAAGAGAAAGAAACAAGGGGATTGTGTGCATGAGTGTGAGTGTGCGATATGCGTGCGACTGTTTGTGTGTGGTTGGGGAGTGTGTGTCAGCAAGTGATTAAGCGAGATTGAGAGTGTGATTCACAATAGTGAGATTGTTCTGAATCGTTTGAGTGATTGAGTGAGTGAACCATATATGATTGCCAGGGAGTGAGTGCGTTTGTGGGATACATTATTATGAAAAAGATTGCAAAAGCTGATGATAGCTGGAAGCAAGTTTTGACCGCGCAACAATTGTTTTGCATAGTTCAAAAGAAACAAGCAGAAGAAGTGGCAGTGGCGCGCAAGGAAGTGACACAGCTGACAGGAGACTCCAGCATTGTTCTGGCACGCCGGAAAGCACTCGAGGACGAGAAAAAGGCCCTTGAGCGCCAACTGGCGGGTGCGCAGACGGCTTTGGAGGCGGAGCAGAGAGAAATCTCACTGAAGTAACGTCACTCTCTCACCTGACCCAAGCACTTACTAACCTGTTCGTTGTGGATAGGATGAAAGAATTCCAGAAGGGCACACAATTTTACAAAGAACGACTCGGACTCGAGTTTGAGCGGGACGGACAGAGCCACTTGTCCTTTGTCTTCCGCAACATTGACATCGACCAGTGTTCCAAACCTTTCTCCATTACCTTTGAAATAGACCAAAATGACTGTTACATTGGTATGCAAAAACTAAGGGGAAAGAGTCTCACTGATGAACCATGTTGTGAATAGTGTTTGATTGTTCTCCAATGGTCAATGGCCTTTCGGCAATGGTGGACGAGCTCAATGCGACCAATCAATTGTCGACGTTTTTAAAGAAGCTCAGGAAGAAGTTTAAGGAGACGCTGTGAGAGAAAACAACAAAAATGAAATCTTTTGAGTGTGTTAAAATAATGTTGTCTGTTGTGCACAAGATTGGATGCGGACGTGAAGTTGTGCCGACTTTTGTGCCCAACGTCTCTATGAATAATTTTAGTTACTTTTTCAGACTGTATTATGAATATGATCCCTCGCAATTCCTTGAGATGCTCTTCGAAGGCCCTTGCGTAGACGGATACCGTGCCATGGACGACCCATGGCGAATTTGGTGCCTGTGGATGCGCCTGTGAAGCATGCAAAGCGCTGAAATTGTCGATTTTGATATTCATAAAAATGTATTCGAATACTATTATTATTATTTTATTCGACTCAGATTTCAGTCTTCTTCCCTGACTGACAAACCTCGAATTTTATTGCTATATTACCATCAACGATGTCAACATCCAGCGATTTTGCCGAGACGCGCTTCCACAAATACGCCCTTGTGGTCGGTCGAAGTGTGTTTGACAAAAACACTCTTGAGCTCGACACACTCGCAGGCGTCGCACCGACCGTCCGCAACGTTGCCGTCGACCTTGTGCGCAACGGATTCAACGTCGTCGTGCTTGCAGACACGCCCATGGCGCTGTCGCAGCCCGCTTTCGACGCGACGCTGGAAAAACAATACAGCGCCATTGCCGACGACGCCGTGCGGGCTCGCCGGCTGCAGTGGTGCCGGGGGGCGGCTACGAGGCAGCACATTGCTGTCTGCGTAAAGGAACTGGCGATAATGGTCCCTGGACACCTTGCTGGGCGCCTCGACCAAATGGTCGTTTACGTTTGTGCACACGGCGTCGCCAACGCCAGCGACGGGTCGTTTGGGGCCGCGCTGGGCGATGTGCAACGCACCGTAGCGTCGTACACGGACTCGGCGGGGGCTGCGGTCGCTGCGTGCTACGAGGGCGCGTACACGATCGACAAGGTGCGCGAAGACGTGGCTGTCGACGAGGCGCTGCAACGGTGGTACAGCACGCTCGTGGTGATGGACACGTGCCAGGCAGGGGGCTCGTTTGGCGGCGCAACCGAGCCGTTTCTTCACTTGCAGGGCGAAGTCGAGGGCGAGAAGATGCAGAGGCTGTTCCAGCGCGAGTCGTACCAGTGCTTGGCGAGTGTGCCTTGCAAGCCAGCGGCCTTCTGCCAGCGTCACGGCACCGCGCTGTCCACGGCGTTGCAACGAGCATGGCTCCGTCCACCTGGCGATGGAGGGGCGTTTGCACGGGGGCGAGAGGGAGCGGGGCGGTGGGCGTCGATCGGGTGCGTGGTGGAGCGTGTGAATGTCGAGCTGGCGACACTCGCTCAGACGCACCCCGAGCACTTTTACAGCAACCCGGCGACGTGCGAGCTCAGCCGCATGCCATGGCGCGTCACGTCCAACACGGGAGAGTTCTTCGCATTCAACAGCAAGTACACGAGTCTCAACAAGCTGAGAATGGTACCCGTCATCACGATGAGTTTTACGGGACGCGAGAAGGAGCTGAAGGAGTTGGAGACGCGTCTGCAAGAGAGTGGCACTGCAACGATTGGGAACCTGGCGGTGACTGCGGGGGGCGGAGTGGGAAAGACGACGCTGGCGGTGGAGTATGCGAAGCGGAACGAGCATATGTACCATCTTTTGGTGTGGGTGCAAGGAGCGAGCGAGGCGACGATGGTCGCGTCGTATCGGCGAGTGGTGCACCTGTATTCGATCAAGGGAGTGCACCATCGGACGGCAAAGGACGAGGAAGTGGTGGAGGCGGTGAAGAGGTGGCTGGAGCAGGAGGAAGGATGGTTGATGGTGCTGGACGGATGTGATGTGATCACACGAGAGATGGCGAAGATGATGCCGAGTTGTGGCGGAGGGACGCGAGGGAAGGTGCTTGTGACAACACGATTGCAGAGTGTGGATGAACTTGGTGAGGAGTTCAAGACGAGTCGGGTGGCACCGTTGTCGCTGGAGTTGTTTGATGAAGAGGAGGGACTGGCGTACATGAAGAAGCGGCTGTCAACATACCGAGAAGAAGACGACGATGAGGATTTGAGGAAGATTGTGGTGGAACTTGATGGAATGCCACTGGCACTGTCGCTGGCTGCGGGGTACTTGAGCCTGACGCCGTTTGTGACGGCGGGGGAGTATTTGGCACGGATGGAGGTGGACCGATTGGATGCGTTGAAGAAGAAGGTTCGGGGCGTTCAGACAGAGGATCGTGTGTTGTCGACGTATGGACGGAGCTTTGGACGGGCCGTGGAGATTGGAGGGAGGGTGATGGTTGAGAAGATGGTTGGGGTGATGGGGTTCCTGGAGGGGAATGGAATGGAGGAGGAGGTATTGCGACTGTTGGTGACGGGGAGGAGGACGAGGGAGGATGGTGTGGTGGGGAAGGATGAGTTTGATGTTGCGTTGGATGCACTGCGACAGTTGTCGATCGTGAATGTGAGTCGGAATGTGTCGCGAATGCATCGGTTGGTGCAGGATGTGTGTCGGGCGGTGGCGTTTGGAGATGAGGATGAGCGGTGGGATGCGCTGCAGGGGCTTGGGAAAGTGTTGAAGGAAGAGATCGATGATGAGAAGAAGGTGTATGATGATATGGAATGGAGTCGTGTGGTGGGAGTGCATGGGATGCGAGTGTTGGGTTGGGCGAGGGGGGAGGTAGAGGAGAGGAGGGGAGCGGGAGATACTGAGGAGTATGAGGGGGGTGTTGTGTGGCTTGGGATCCATTTGAGTAATGCGTGGAGTACTTTGGGAGTGTACGGGTTGTCTCGAAGTGCGTCG
>CALSCP010002085.1:77268-93329 GCA_943704425.1 Ministeria vibrans ATCC 50519
TCTCTGTGTGTGAATCTTCTTTTTCTTATTATTTATTATTTTGTTCAACTCACAACTGAATTTTTTCACATTCATTGTCACAGTCCAGTGACCTCCCAACTCACTTGATTGGCCAGAATCAAGATGCAAGCATCGAACTCGATGCTGGCCCTGGTGGTGGTGGGTCTAGTGTGTGTCCCACACTTTGTGGCTGGAAATGCGGTAAATAAATCTTGTTTCAGCTTCAGGGCGCCGCTTCTCCCTTCGCATTCACGCACATACCCAAGCACTACTAACTCCCTGTATGATCCTTTCCTCGGTTCCCCCCAATTCTCTCTCCCTTTTTCAGTGTGCCGAAAATTCGTATGTGCTCAGTGCGAGCGCTGGCTGTGTCCCGTGTCCACCCTTGTTCTACAACCCACCAGGATCATCGATGCCATGCACAGGATGCTCGCTGGAAGCGACGGCGCAGTGTCTCTCGTGGAACTCGGCGGTTGCCGCTAACTGGACGTCCGCTGCAAACTGGCGTCGACGCGTGTCGCCCGCTGCGCCGTACGCCTTGCCCAGCGAGCCATGTAGCAACGACACGGTTGTTGTGGACATGGTGGGCCTTCAAGTACGTGAAGTGTCTCTCGTTGACTCTTCTACGGTTTCTTTAACGTCGTTTTTATGTTCACTCTTCTGTAGAACCTGACAGTCGTTGCAGAGCCGTCACCGGCCAATTCGGTGCTGCATTTCCGTCGTCTTGATCTGGGGCGTGGCTCTCGTTTGCTGCTACGAGGCAACGTGGTCTTTTCCATTGGGGGCAATAGCGATTGCGGCGTGGAGCCAAGCGCCACAGATGTGTTGGGGACAGTTGTTGCTTCGGCCACGGGCGACCTGGGTCGTGGACCCGAGGAGCTCACTTCGGCAGCTGCACCACCGACAACTGCGTTGGGGTTTGAAATGTTGCAGACGACAGTGCTGGGTCAAGAAGCAACAGAGACAAGTCAGGCTGGGGAAGCAGCAGAGACAAGTCAGGCTGGGGAGGCGCCATCACCGCTTGCTACCTCCGAGGCGTGTCCCCCACCGCCTGTGCACATCATCCATCTTCGCGACAACCCATCATTTCCCCTCGGCGTGCGACTCAACTTTAACCTTCTTCCCTTGAGCTTTCGTCCGTCACTGTTGAATCTCACACGGTTTTCCTGCAACCTGCCCATCCAGCCCAGCGCTGCACAAGTTTCAAGTATTATCTCGGACCTCATTGAAGTGGGACCCTCGCAGTCGTTTGCTCCGTTTGCTGTGCGAGTCCGCCTCGAGCTCACCACCGCCCTTTCTCCCGGTTCCACTCCAATGATGTACTACCGTAACGCATCCGCTCCCACTTCAGACCTCTGGGAGGAGGCTACGAATGTGTCGGTGGTGTCGCAATCTGATGTTATGTTCATTCAGGGCTTTGTGTCACACTTTTCGTACATTATCGGTGCCATCGCGGCTGTCCCTTCTGCGTCCTCCGACGGTGGTGCGACCGCTTCCCGCACTACCGCAGTCCGTGTGGGTCTCACTTCTTCCCTTGTTGCCAATACTGCAAGGGCGAGTGCATTTTCAGTTGCACAAGAGACCACAGTGGTGGGTGCAGCACAAGAGACCACAGTGGTGGGTGCAGCACAAGAGACCACAGTGGTGGGTGCAGCACAAGAGACCACAGTGGTGGGTGCAACACAAGAGACCTCAGTGGTGGGTGCAGCGCAAGGGACTACTGTGGCAGGTGCAGCACAAGAGACTACTATATCAGGTGCAGCACAAGAGACTACTGTGGCAGGTGCAGCACAAGAGACTACTGTGGCGGGTGCAGCACAAGAGACTACTGTGGCGGGTGCAGCACAAGAGACTACTATATCAGGTGCAGCACAAGAGACTACTATATCAGGTGCAGCACAAGAGACTACTATATCAGGTGCAGCGCAAGAGACTACTGTGGCAGGTGCAGCACAAGGGACTACTGTGGCAGGTGCAGCGCAAGAGACTACTGTGGCAGGTGCAGTGCAAGAGACTACTGTGGCGGGTGCATTGCAAGAGACTACTATATCAGGTGCAGTCGTACAAGAGACTACTGCAGTTGCACAGGAGACCACTGCCACCACACAAGAGACCACGGTTACTGCGCCAGAGACGACCAGCGCCCCCTCGGCGTCACCGACGTTCGTTGTGGGGGGCACGTCGGGCAACACTGCGGGTGCTGGTGGCTCATCGGCTACCATTATCGCCGTGGTCATTGTTCTGCTGGTGGTTGCTGCTCTTGTGGTGGCGCTCTTTGTGTGGCGTCGTCGACGCAAGTCTGTGGCCTTGCGCGAAGAGGAAAATGCCGATATGAAGCGGGTCAATTCGCGTCGGTCGTCGGCCGCCGTCTTGCTCAGTGGCATTGGATCTCGTTCGTCGGCCGTCGGCGAAGAACTCGAAGGGCCCGTCAATCAAATGTTTGGCAATCTCACTCAGAATCCACTTGTGTTCAACATCGAAATGGACACACTGCCACCACGCACGCGTGTCAACCCGTTCATTTCGGCAAAGCCATCAAACGACGTCATGCTCACACCAGACATACTCACATTTATCCCCCCAGCTACAGCAGACACCGCTGCGAAGGTGGACGACAGCCGTACACCCGCGTACACGCCACCCAGCTCGAGCGGCTACGAGGATATTGACGCCGTCGAAGTGCATCCTCCGGCTTCATGGCGTCGCTCTGGCGTCGGTGCCGTCGCTATGGTCCCTGCCGCTGGCGGTGGGCCTCCGGCACTGCTGAGTCTCTCAACCAACAACAACGACTACTCCGAGATCGCCGATAATGCATCGCAGGCGCCGTCGTACGCGTCCATTGGCAAGGCTGTGTACATGGGCGTGCACGTCTCCAATGCGTACCATGGTGGCGCTCGTGGTGACTCTGAGGGCGAGTATGCTCGCCTGCCCGCGCCACGCGCTCGTCCTCCCGCCTACGCCACCTACGTGCCTTTTGCGCCGCCCAACGCGGACCCACTCAAACAGAACTCGGGCGAGCTTGACCCAACGTCGCTTGTGCTTGGGGAGACGCTTGGACAGGGCGCCTTTGGGTGTGTGGTTCGCGCTCAGCTGCATCACTCGTCAGGCGTTGTTGTTGACGTTGCCGTCAAGACTATGACAGACCCATCGCCCGGCGAAATCTACGCGTTTCGCAAAGAGATTAATATGCTCGAGCGGGTGCGTCACAAGCACATCACCTGCATGATTGGCAAGGTCACCCTCCCGCCCAACCAGCCCCTCCAGTGGCGCATCGTCCTCGAACTTGGTCTCTGCAATCTCTTGACCTTCCTCGAAGAGAATCCTCTCTCGTCCACCGACCAGCTCTTTATCTCCCTCCAGATCGTCTCGGCCTGTGTCCATTTAGTCTCCTCCGGTTTTGTTCACAGAGACGTAAAAAAAAAAAAAACGGGAATACGTTTGATAGATTCGATTCTCATTCGCCTCTCGCTCCATCACTTTCTCTCCATTACTTTGTTTTTCTCTATTGTGTCTCTCTATCACTTTATTCCTCTCGTCACTTTGTTTGTCTCACTTTGTTTGTCTCTATCACTTTGTTTGTGTTGTCACTTTGTTTCTCTCTGTCACTTTGTATCTCTCTCCCTCCTTTCTTTCTTCACCTTTCTTTCTTCACCTTTCTTTCCCCCTCCGTTCTTTTTCCCTTCTTTCTCCCCTCACTCTCGTGTAATTTATATAGTTGGCCGCTCGAAACTGCTTGGTCTTCAAAAACTCGAGTGGCAACAACTACGTTGTGAAGCTGACTGACTTCGGACTGACACGCGAGTTGACGGCGGCGGATGCCAATGATGGGCGCTGGGAGGCAGCCTACCAGCAGTCCAATGCCAGCAAGATCCCTCCGTCTGCTGCCCCCGAGATGCACTGGGGTGAGAGCACTGAGAAGTCCGATGTGTTCATGTTTGCCTTTCTTCTCTTTGAAATCTACTCGGGGGGCGCCGAGATCCCTTACTCGTCACCCTACTACAAGGAGCTGTACGGTCCGCCGCCCAAGCCATTGCCCGTTCTCGAGTGCCAGGCTGAGGTCGCCGCTGTGCTTGACTCCTGTCTGGCGCAGGAGCCCGCCAAGAGACCCACCTTTGTGACGATCGGGCGAGAGTTGGAGGCGTTGAGGAATTCGTCGAGTATTTGAAGAGTGAAGTGAAGTGTATGTGTAAATGACGATACAGAAATATGTTGTCGATATGAAACTAAAAATTGGATAAAATACAAACTTTATAGTTTGACTCACTTTTTGTATTCTTCACAGTTCACTTTCTCTCTCTCTGTCTCTTCCTCTCCCAGTCTCTCTTTCTCTCTCTCCGCCTCTCCACACCAAATCTATCATGGGACGCGACGAGAGTAGCAAAAAACGCAGTCGAGACGATCACCATCACCGAAGGTACAACCGCCCCTCCCCCGCCCCCTCAAGCCCTCCCCTGCCCCTTCCCCTGCCCCTCTTCTCCTTCTCACAAGGCCTTCTCTTCTACAAACCTCCTTCTCAACCACAAACACAACTTTGCAGGCGACGCTCTCGTTCTCGCTCGCCAACACGACGATCGTCGTCGTCGTCGTCGCACCGCCACGGCCACAGCAGCCGCAGCAGCGACCGCCACCGCTCGTCCAAGTACGACCCCCGCGATTACGACCGCGCAAGGCATCGCCGGGCGCGTTCTCGCTCGCCTTCGCGCGACCGTCGCGGCGACGACAACGACCACGCTGCTGCCGCCGCCACAGCGACCACAGCGACCGCTCCGTCGGCCGAGGACTCTGTTGCCGAAATGCAGCGGATTGCCGAGGAGATGCAGCGAAAAAAGGAACGACTTGACGAGTGGCGTCGACAACGGCAAAAGGAGCAGCTTGAAGAGCAAGAGCGCGCACAAGCACAGGCCAGCGAGGCGACCGACGACGCCAATGGCGATGCGGCTGCCGACCCTTCTAATACGTTGGGAGGAGATGTTGTTGTGGCAGCCGCAGCGCCTGCGAACGAGTGGAATTTGGAAGACGACGATGAGGAGGAGGCGGGCGCCTTGCCCATGGACACTGCTGGTGATGATGATGATGGCGACGACGGTGGAGGTCCCTCCGGCCCACCACCACCATCAAAGACGACGACTAACGACGAGGAGGATGGCAGTAGACCGCCTCCGCCGGCACGCAAAGCGGCCGATGACGACGACGACATTGATCCGCTCGACGCATTCATGGTCGATGTTGCCAAGGAGATGCGCAACCTCAACCGCACCGGCACGACTCCCACAGCGACGACCACAGGTACAGCCAGTACTAGCACGACCAAATCCAATGGCAAAGGAAAGGGACCCGCGAGTGCCACAACGACGGAACGCGGTGAGCTGATGCTCAACGACGAAGACGCACCCGAGTACGACGTGGACAGCGACGACGAAGAGAAGATGCTGATCAAGGCGGCCAAGAGCGGCGTGTCGGATCCGGATGGAGATCTAAAGGAGCTGCAGGCGACGTTGCAGGCGGCGAAGCAGGCCAAGAAGAAGGAGCTGGACCAGGTCGACCACACTGCCATTTCGTATGGTGCGTTTCGCAAGGACTTTTACAAGCCCGTGAGCGAACTGGCAAACATGACGGATGACGATGCGGCAGCGGCTCGTCTGAAGCTAGAGAACATCACGGTGAAGGGCAAGGACGTGCCGGCGCCCGTGCGCAACTGGGCACAGTGTGGCGTGTCGCAGCGCGAACTCGCCGTGTTCGAGCACCTCAAGTTTTCCGCACCCACTCCCATCCAGGCGCAGGCGATTCCCATCATCATGAGCGGCCGGGACATGCTGGGTATTGCCAAAACAGGCAGCGGTAAGACACTGGCGTTTCTCATTCCCATGTTCCGTCATGTGCGCGACCAACCTGCGGTGCGCACCGGCGAGGGTCCCATTGCTATGGTCCTCACACCGACACGCGAACTCGCCATTCAAATCTACAATGACTGCCGTCGCTTTACTCGTGCGCTGAGCCTACGTGCTGCGTGTGTTTATGGCGGTGCGGGCATCACCGAGCAGATTGCCGAGCTGCGACGGGGCGTTGAGATTGTGGTGTGTACGCCGGGGCGCATGATTGACGTGCTCGCGGCGAACAATGGCCGAGTGACCAACCTGCGACGCACCACCTTTCTTGTTCTTGACGAGGCCGATCGCATGTTTGACATGGGTTTTGAGCCGCAGGTGATGCGCATCATCAACAATGTGCGGCCCAACCGTCAGACGGTCATGTTCAGTGCGACGTTTCCGCGACAGATGGAAGCTTTGGCGCGCAAGGCCATGATCATGCCAGTGGAGGTGCAGGTGGGCGGACGCAGTGTGGTGTGCAGTGATGTCGATCAGAGTGTGGTAGTGCTGGAGGAACACGAGCGCACGCTCAAGTTGCTAGAGCTGCTGGGCTACTGGCACGACAAGGGTGCTGTGTTGGTGTTTGTCGAGCGACAAGACTCGGCCGACTCGCTCTTCCGTGAGCTGCTGCGCTCGGGCTATGCGTGTCTGTCGCTTCACGGTGGCATGGACCAGCACGACCGTGATTCGACGCTGGCCGACTTCAAAAATGGCGTTTGTGACATTCTCATTGCGACGAGTGTGGCGGCGCGTGGACTCGACGTCAAGCGACTCCGTCTCGTCATCAACTACGACTGCCCCAACCACTACGAGGACTATGT
This sequence comes from Ministeria vibrans ATCC 50519, assembly GCA_943704425.1. Lineage (NCBI taxonomy): Eukaryota > Filasterea > Ministeriida > Ministeriidae > Ministeria > Ministeria vibrans. Next base: position 83,957 of record CALSCP010002085.1, read on the forward strand.
GCACCGAGTGGGGCGAACGGGCCGTGCGGGTCGCGCCGGCACTGCCTTTACGTTTATCTCGCCGCGTCAAGAGCGCCTTGCCGGCGACATCATCAAGGCACTGGAGCTGTCCAAGGCGGATGTACCTGAGGCACTGCGCAAGATCTGGAAGTCGCACTTGGACAAGAAAAAGGCGGGCATTGTGACGCAGGGGGGTGGACACTTCTCCATCCGTCACGGCAGTGGGTACAAGTTTAGTGAGGCAGAGGAGCTGGCGAAGGACGCGGGACGCAAGGCGCTTAAGGTGCAAGCGGGTCTGATGGATGCGTCGGAGCTGCTGGCGATTACGGCGGCTGGTGGCAGTGGGGGTGACGACCGGAAGAAGAAAGACAATGTCGAGCTCGACGACCAGATTGAGCGCATCATGAAGGGCTCGACCAACGACGCTATTGCGCTTGTCAAGGCACCCGTAACGGCCGCGTCACTTTACTCACCGCCTGTGAACCGATCGCCGTTGTTGGGCACACCGGGCAATTCGTCGCCTCAGGCCGTGCCCGAAGTGGTGAGTGCGGCGCGTGCCCGTGCCGATGCGGTCGCTGCCAAGCTCAACCAGAAGCTTGGTGGAGTTGCTGCAATGTTGGGTGGTGGTGCGAGTGGTAATAGTGCTGGAAGCGCTGCGGCTGCGGCTGGGGCTGGAGGTGCTGGTGGAGGTGCTGGTGGTGGTGCTGGTGGAGTAACTGTGCCTGAGCGCTCTGTGTTTGAGGACATTATTGAGATCAACGACTTCCCGCAAAAGGCGCGTTGGCGTGTCACACACCGCGATACGGTGTTGCAGATCCAGGAGCAGACGGGCGCGGCGCTGACCATGCGTGGTATCTACTGTGCGCCCGAGCGTGTCATGCCACCAGGCGAGAAGAAGCTACACCTGGTGATTGAGGGACGCTCGGAGCACGCAGTCCAGCGTGCTCGCCAGGAAGTCAAGGCGATCATTCGCGAGGAGATTGAACGAGAGGGAGCTCAAAGCGTGGCCATTTCATCGCGTTATTCTGTATAAAGAAATGGGACCACTGTCAAAATCAATCAATCAAAAAACGAAAAATTCAAACAATCAATATTCAATAATCAATAATAATTAACAATTTTCAGTAATTGGCATTTGGCGAGTAGGACACCAACGGCCATGGAGAGCGAGCGCATCCTTCTTGACGCGAACCAGGACGTAAAGCCCGAAGTGGTGTACGAACGGAAGAGCTCGATCTTCTCACCGGTCTCTCTGCTGCTGTGCACCGTCTTTTTGCTTGCGGTTGGTGGCTACTGGATGGTTCGGTATGTGGTAGTGTGTGTGTGTGGGGGGAGCATGGTCCGGGATGTCGATTTGGCCTGTGTTGCATTTGAATTTGTGGCGATTGCGTTGTGTGAACTGAAAACGCACACGCGAAACCGTTTAGAGACGAACCACGCGTCTTCTCTCTGGCGCATGTGTGTGTGTGTGTGGGTGTGTGTGTGTGTGCCGTGGCTTGCAGGACTCTGCCGTTGCATTACCAGTCTTGGTGTCATTGTGACATTTTGTGCTCATTTCGCCATTGTGTATCATAGGACGTTGAAGACTGGGATTTTTGTGGCGATTGTTGGGCTCAGCTACGAGCCATACGCGAAGCTGGGCACGGTCGCCGTCCTCATACCCGTTCTCCTGTTCTACAACTCGCTTTTGGTGCGGTTCTCGTCGCGTCCGCGTGCCCTGGTCTACACCGTGCTGGGCGTGTACCTGTCACTGTTTGTTGTGCTCACCCTCTTCTTGTCACTCCCTGTCATCGGCATTGAGAACCGCCAGTCTGATCCACGCCGCGTCATTGGCTGGATTGCCTACTGGGTCATTGAGAGCTTTGCGAGTGTCTGCATTCCAATGCTGTGGTCGGTCGTAGCGACGATTGCGCCGCGCAAAACGGCCTCCTCACTCTACACCATGCTTATCATCTCGGCACAGGTGGGTGCCATTTCAGGCTCAACCATGGCCCGCCAAGCACGACGATTTTCTTTTCAAGGGCTTTTCATGCTAGAGGTAAATTTGTGAAAGTTTGAGAGAGAGAGAGAGAGAGGAGAAAGAAACAAAGTGATAGAGAGAGAGAGAGAGAGAGAGAGAGAGAGAGAGAGAGAGAGGGGAGAAAGAAACAAAGAGAGAGAGAGAGAGAGAGAGAGAGAGAGAGAGAGAGAGAGAGAGAGGGGAGAAAGAAACAAAGTGATAGAGAGAGAGAGAGAGTGTGTGTGTGAGTTTGGGAGAGAGAGAGGGAGAGAAAGGGTATATATATGTGTGTGTCCTGATAAATGTGTTTTTCAGGCGGGCATTATTGCGACAATTATGGTTCTGATGACGATTGTATTCCGAATGCACAACAACCACAACGACAGCAATTCTACAATGGACAGCGACGGGTCGAACTCAAGCGAACTGCCACTCAAAACGACACTGAATACCACCGCTCCAACGGGACTGCTTGAGGGAATCCGCCTCATCGGCACTCGACGCTATGTCTTTGGCATTCTTGTGGTGTCGACTTTTGCGGAAATCATCACAACTATTATGGACTTTCAGCTCAAGGTCATTGCAAAGCAGGAGTTTCCCGATGCAGAAGCATTTGCCTCCTTTATGGGCTCGCTCGGACAGGTTTGGTGATTGTGTGAAGTTGTGCGTTTCATTAGTCATCTGTTGATTTTTTCTTCTTCTCACTTTAAGCTCTCTTTGTCCCTCACTTTCATTTGTCACCCGATCATACTGACTACTCACTCATCTTATCTGTTTTTTTTTTTTTTTTCACCATAGGCGGTCAATTCGGTGAGTCTAGTGTTTGCCATTACGGGCACTCGGTTTGCCATTCAGTATCTCGGGCTGCGCGTCTGTCTCTTGGCCTTTCCTTCGGGTGCACTTGTCCTTCTCATTGTTGCTTATTTCTATCCTCTCATTTGGGTATGCGACTTTATACTACAGCCTGACTCACTTTCTCACTCTGTAACTCTCTGAGTACTCACTCACTTTCTCACCCACTCACACCAATCGCTTACTCACTGTGTCACTCACCACACATTCACGCACTTGCTCAGTCAATGAGTCTTAACGCACCTCACAATCTCACAATCTCATCACCGCTTTGTGTTTAGGTGTTCTTTTACGGACTTGTGATTATCAAAGCATTTGGGTATTCGCTCAACTCTCCTTCAAAGGAACTGCTTTATCTTCAGACGAGTGTCGATGTCAAGTTTAAGAGTAAATCTTGGATTGATATGTTTGGCGGAAGAGCCGCAAAAGGTATATTAGCAGATTGATAGTCCTTTTTTTTCTTTTTCTTTTTTTTCGACTCTGTTTACATTCTCAGTTTCCATCCGCTCATACACACACAATGTTTTTCTTAGGCATTGGATCAATCGTCACGAGCTCACTTCGCTCGTCGCCCGTGCTCCTGCTCAACCTGGGTACTGGCGCATGCATTGCCGCAGTGCTCTTCTGGATCACAGTCGCACAGCGACTGGGACTGCACTATCGTAGACTTGTTCAGTCCGATACGATCATCTCATGAGAGTCTACTGTGCATGAGAGTCTTTTCTCTCTCTCTCTTTTTTTTTTCCAATGTATTATTAAACCGTACAGAATCATGTATACATATATGTTCTATTTCTATAAAACAAGAGAACGTTACATAAACGAGTGGGAGCGCGACGGACGTACGTCCACAAGCGACGCACGTTCCGCCGCATTGACACTAAGCAGCGACGCCCGCTCAAAGGCATCCACAAGGTCGCGCGCTTCGTCGTCCGTGTCCTCTGCGGCTGTCGTCTCAAAATCAGCATGTGTCGTCGTCACATGGTTTTGCAGCGTGCGCGTCGCTTCGTCGCGTGCACTTTCGTCTGCGCGCTTGAGTGCTCGATCGACCTCCCGCATCCAGTTGACACGCACTGACAGGTAGAGCACATCAATGAGACACTGCACGGCCATGCCACAGATGAGCCCCGCCCACAGTCCCTGCAGCCCGAGATGTACCACAAAGCACAGGACGAGCGCCAGCGGAATGGCCAAGGCGTAGAAACACGACATGTTGACGGCAGCGCCAACCATCTGGCGTCCACAGCCGCGCAGGATGCCCCCAAAGACACCCTGCATACCATCAACAATGAGAAAGAGCGGCGCCAGCCACATCACCTGCGATGCAAGCGTGATCACTGCCGGAGTAGACGTGAAGATGTACGCCCAGTGGGTGCGCAGGGCCAAGACCACTCCGCCAATGAGAATCGTCGCCACCAGACCCATGACGGAGCCTAGCCAGGCGGCGCGGCGGGCTGCCAGGGGCCGCCGCCCGCCAAGGTGGTTGCCAATGCGCGACGCGGTGGCCACCGAAATGCCGTTGGGAATCATAAAGCAGATGGTGACAATCTGAGTGACAATGGCATGCGACGCAAGGGGCACTGTGCCCAGATGACCCGCCGCCAGCGAAACCCCCTCAAAGGCGAGCCAGCTTGCCGTCATCATGCACATACCGGGGAAGCCCAGTCGCAAAAAGGAGCGCCAGCCACTAAAGGCATCGCGCAACGACACTCCATTCCATGTCTTGCCGTGCATGTCGCGCGCAATGAACTGTACGTAGCCTGCGAGAAGCGAGACGGCAAGCCAGTCGCACAGACTCGCCGTGATGGGTGCGCCACGGAAGCCCACCTTGAGCGGACCGACGATGAGGAGCCACGAACAGAGCGGATTGAACAGTGCAACAATGCAGACGACGGCGAGCTGGGGTCGCGTGAGGCCTTGTGCGACGAAAAACTTGCGTTGCGCCTCGAATATGGCGGCTGGATAGAAGCCGATGAAGCGATAGCGCATGTATTCGGCGGCGAGTCGTGACACCTGTGGGGGCTGACCCAGCGCGACAAGGATCGGCTCTACGTTGAACCAGAGGGCGCCCACGGGAATGCACACGACGAGGCAGATGGCAGCGGCCCTCTGCAAGGCTACGCCCACCATGCGGAAGTTGTTGGCGCCGTTCGCCTGAGCGCAGATGGTGTCCATTGCCGTGCAGAGACCCCAGGCAAAGGCGAGCCCCGTCACATTGGTGAGCATGGAGCCCATCGAGGCGGCCGCAAGCTCGTCGCTGCCCAGTCCTTTGCCGACAAACGCAAGGATGACACTGCCCAGCGTGTACTGGATGATCGCCGACAGCATTGCCGGCAGTGCCATGTGCAGGATGCGCGCTATCTCAGCCCGCCGCAGCCCGTGTGTGGTGCATGCTCCCCAGCAGCAGGTGAAGGCTAGAGGGAATGGAGAACGGAGAGAGAGAGAGAGAGAGAGAGAGAGAGAGAGAGAGAGAGAGAGAGAGAGACAAATGTGTTGTTGTGAGTTGTCATCCGCTGATGACGAACGCGGTAGGATTAACGGCACGGATGTACGTGAGATGGGGTTTGTCGGCTCGCTATTGGTTAGTTCCGTCGAGAGTAATGGTTCTTTATCGTCCATTGTGAGTCACAGAATAAATTGATTATTTGAATAGAAATTGGAAATCTTTCATTATTATTATTATTTGTATACAATATGAATAAATGAATAAAAAATCAGAAAAGAAACACTTCGGAGTGAAAGTCAAAGCCGTGCTTGAAAGTAAGCTCGCTGACTTCGGAGACAAGGGTCGCAGGCCCACACGCCAGGCACTTGGTCTCGCGCGGGTCGACCGAGAAGGAGTCGTGTGCCTCTTGAAAGATGCTCTCGAGATGCGGGCGGTGACGGTCAATCTGCGAGAGCCAGTGCGCCGAAATGGCCGTGGGTACACTACTAAAGGTCCAACCGTCCGTCTGCGTGCCGGCCATGGAGGGTGCCTCAATCTCGCCGTGCGTTGCATAGAGCGACAGAGTGAAGCGCACCGTGTTGCTCCCCAGTGGCCCGCCCATGCCATTCATGGCCTGCGACGTCTTAGCACCCATAAGACGCGCCACACGCTCAAAGGTCGGCGAAAACATAAGCAACATGCGCTCGTCACGACAGCACCACACAAGACGCACATGCTCAAAGGGCAATTGCTCACCCAACTCAATGCGATCCACAATATCCTCCAAAATCGAATGCAACGGCGTAATGCCAATGCCACCGGCCACCAACAGCAGCTGCTTATAGCCATCGTACGTCACGGTCCCATACGGACCATCAATGGCAATCTCCACAGGCGGCAGCATCTGCTTGCGCGCACCATCGCAACTGCGCGTATCCTCGTCGTCGCCCGTGTCCGTCTCCACAAACGCCAGCGACCCCGCCGCAGGCATACCCCGCCCCTCCGCCCACGACGCCAGGTCCTCCGTGAACGTACCCCGCCCCATGCCTTTGATGTGAACCGTGCGGAGGTCCGACGAGGGCGACGAGCTTAGCGAGAAAGGATGCCATTCGCCCCAGCGCAACTCGGGAAACTAAAATAAAAAATAATAATAATAAGTAAATGAATAAAAAAGAGAAAGAGAGTGAGACATGACACACTCACGGACACATAAAGTTTGTCGGTTCTTACTTGGACAAAAACATACTGACCGGGGGACCTGTGATGACACACGGAGCGGGGAAACTCGACGCGGGTGACGCCATGGGAGAACTCAACGCGCGCCAGAGTAACATTGCCAGCGGAAAGACGCAGGCGAGAGCAACGGTCAAACACCCAGAGAAGTAGACCGGGAAGAACATAAAACCAGATCGCCCAGGCATGAAGAAGGGCCGCAAAGAAGAAAAAGGCGGCCATGAGCTGGTGGGAGCGGTAGAAGAACTCGTAGTGGGTACGACGGAAGAAGATCGCAATGAGCAGGCCAAGCGTGAGGACGAGCCAGGCCATTTCGGCAAAGACGACCGTAAAGTTGTTGTAGTGCACGACATTCGGATCGATCTAGAGCAATAGTGTGTGTAGGATGTGTATGTGCGCGCGGAGAAGAAAATGTGAAATGAGCCACATAGGGACATGGAGTGATAGAGAGGGAGAAAAGAGAGAGAGAAAAAAAAAAGAAGAAAACAGAAAGTGATAGATGTGTGTGTGTGTGTGTGTGTGTGTGTGTGTGTGTGTGTGTGTGTGTGTGTGTGTGTGTGTGTGTGTGTGTGTGTGTGTGTGAGCAAATAAATGAGACAAACGGCAAAGTTACCTGAAGGTAATCAATGGAGACAACATTTCTCCATAATATCCCATCAATAGCCCATTTAATCCACCAAAGAAAGCCATGGAGGGTGACAAAGAGCCAGGCAAGCGCACCCAGCACACGGTGATAGCGCAGCGCACGTTCAAAAGGCATTCCAAACACACGCTAGAAAATTAACAATGTCATTCAATATAATAAAAAATTAATGTTATTAATGTATTATTAATATAAAATACGTGACGCACACACACATATAAGCACACATGGAAAATACGATAGGAGTACATACCTCAAGAACCGAATGATTATGGGCGACGGGGTAGAGCATGAGGCTGAGGCTGAGATTGGCCAGGTGGCCAATGACGCGTGTCCACACCTGCATCATGGGCTGCATGGCTAGCGGACCTGGCTCGTACGCATCCGTCATGATCCGCGTGTACTTCCATCGCCAGTACCACAGCCAGAAGCCGTAGAGGGCGACGGTGCTCGCGACGACAATGAGCTCACCCACACTGGCGCCCAATGGGTAGCACAAGAGAGTGGTGCGCCACCACATACGCACGCGCTCCTGCCACTTGTACTGCTCTGCCGCACGCACCAAACGCCCGCGAGTGGTGTTGGCGGAAGAGCGAGCGCGTGCACGCGACGACTCGGACGACTGTGGGTGCCATGAGTGCGGGATAATGCGGATGCGGTGTCGCAGAAAATGGTGGAGGGCCGGCACAAAACGCGCAAGGGTTGCAAGGAAGATGAGGCCGAGAATAAAGCCAAAGTAGACCACCGAGTCGAGGTACACCTATGCCAGTAAGAGGATGAGATGATGAAACAAACAAAAAAAGAACAATACTTTGAAACGAAAGGTGCTGTTGACAGAGCCGTCAACGAGTGAAAAGGGCGACACAAGAGGGAAATAGAGCCACGAATCGTTGCTCCAGGTGGCCGGGAAACTGGCGTTGAAGATAAAAATGGCCGCAATAAAGCTCATGAGGGCCGCATAGTTGAGTAGGTTGTTGAGGGGAGAGAAACCGGCGCGTGTCACCCGGCTCTTCTGGTTGAGATGCACACTTTCGTCGGGATACACTGTTGTAGGGTCGTCCAGCAGCGGCATCGACGCGGTGTCGACAAAGGTCTCGGGAATGGCGCGTGCCTGGCGAAAGGTGACGGTGTGGAGCAGGCCGGCGCACCCAAACGGCACGTAGAGAGCGACGAGAAGCGCGCCAAGGAATTCCGACAGGGGATTGTCGTGCGCCGCGCCCAAGCCAATACGCGACGTGTCCTGCGGCCGACACAGCACAGCCATGGCCCAGGCAGCCAGGGCAAGCAGGAGGCTGGAGAACAGGGCTGAGGACAGACGAGCGTATTGCCAATGTCGCGAAAAGTGCAGACACAATCCGAAAAAGTAGGGAAGCGCAAAAGCAGACACAAAATAGAGATACAGACCAAATATGTTTAAAGGCGACAGACAGCCCGTGTAGCCTTCGGCCTTGGCCACGGGGCTCCCGGTGCTAAAAAGCAAGCAGAAAGCATCCGTTTTGACTGTGAATCTGGCAGACACATCACATGATCAACATTACCATAACTTGGCAAACGAGTCACCAATAAGCCCCAGTAGACTTCCAACAAGAAGAGCAGTTGAGAGGACGAGGCCACCCACGGCAATGGTGCTCTTCTGGACAACGCTGAGGCCCATGGCGGATCGAACGGGAATGGGGACTCAGTCGCTCCCTCAGCGTTGCAGCGATGGGCCGCTCGTTGAAGGTAGAGTAGGGTCTAGGCGGAGGGGAAGGGGGTGGGGTATAGAAAACTATTGAGTGATCAGTGAGTATTGGCTTTGCTGATTGCTCAATAAATAGTTATTCTTCTATTTCAAATTCAATTTTGACTTTTACACTCTATTACATTTTCCTATGCTGAAACTCCTCCTTCTCACTACTCTGTGTATCTCATGTGTGTCATCACTGAGCGTTGGTGTGGCGAAAGTTGATGCAACGCCTGCCATTGGAGCACCTCTGGCCGGTAACGATGGAACTGCGTTGTTTACACTCGCGAGACGTCTCTCTCTCTCTGTCTCTCTCTGTCTCTCTCTGTCTCTCTCTGTCTCTCTCTCTCTCTCTCTGTCTCTCTCTCTCTCTCTGTCTGTTTGTCTCTCTCTCTCTCTCTCTATCACTTTGTTTCTTGCTCTCTCTCTCTCTCTATCACTTTGTTTCTCTCTCTCTCTCTCTCTCTCTCTCTCTCTCTCTCTCTCTCTCTCTCTCTC
>CALSCP010002090.1:8120-19034 GCA_943704425.1 Ministeria vibrans ATCC 50519
TTTTTTTTTTGAAAAAAAACTCGGGTTTGACTTTTTTCAGGATGTCGACGATGCCACAAGTTGCGTCGGTGTCTGCGCTGGCCGACACGTCGACCGACCTGGCGATGCACCCGTCACAGCGCGTGACGCGGTCTGCCGTGATCGAAGCGATGTCTACATCGCGCGAACGTGCGTCGACATTGATCATGGCGGAGGAAGCCACGACGGGCAACCTGCTGCGCTGCGACGTCTTTGTGGACGCCATCACGCGCATTGAGATCATCACACGCACTCGTGTATTGCACCTCGACGACGTGGAGCTCTTTGAAATTGCTGCGTTTGACAGCGAAGGCAATCTCTTTTCTAGTCTCGAAGGTAACGAATGCTTTTGTTTCTCTCACTCTTTCTCTCTCTCTTTCACACCCTTTCTTCTTTATCTTTGCTAAAATTGATTTTGGTAGGACTGCGATTTCAATGGGAAATATTGAGCAGTGGCGACGGTGTGCCGGGTACGAGCATTCTTCAGTTTGAGTCGTTCCGTCTGTCAAGCGTCGACGTCTCGACAGTCGTGGAGAATATGGAACGCGCCGGCATGCAAGGCGATCGAGTACTGGTGCGAGGCATTTCGACGGGCACTGCCTTTGTGCGCGCGAGCGTAGTCGAGCCAGGCCACGAAAATGTGCCGTCGTCCAAGGTGAAACTGTCGGTGATTGAGCCATTCATGCTCGAACCATTTGAGGCCATTTATCTTGCCCGCTACGCCTTCCTTGCCTACCGCCTGCGACGCAGTCGTGCACCTCGCGGCGAGTATGTGCAGCTTCCCAGTCCGCAATACCTCTGGTCCGTCACCAACAACAAGATTCTCGAGCTTGCCGAGCCCCGCAATGGACTGGTCAGCGCCCTTGAGCTCGGCGACGCCACGCTTGTCGTCGTCGACAAAAACATGACGGAGAACGAAGCGCGCGCTGCCATTCATGTTGTCGTTCCCGCCTTTATTGGCTTCTTTGTGCGCCCCATTATCTCGTCCAAGGGGGCCCCATCCACTGCTCCTTTTAACACCGACGACAACAATTCCCATCCCTTTGCTTCCAGCACGTCCTCCTCTGCATCTACTCCTTCGTCGTCCTCCTCCTCCACCTCCAACTGGCACCTTGAGCGCGGGCGCGAATACGAGTTTGGTGTGGAGCTTTTTGACGAGCACTCGCATCGCATGGTCATTTCGGCCAATGTCGTCTTTGGCACGGTCGTGCCCGAATCCCACCTCACGGCGCTGAGTGCCTCTTCTAACCACTCCCACTATCATGTACGACCACACCGGAGTGGCGTTGCCATTGCCACTACCTCTATTAGCGACATCAAGGAACGTCTCAATCGCGGCGGTGTGTACACGCTGCCCAAGGCACTCTCGATGCGCCAGGAGATTCACATTTTTGAGCCGGTCGTGGTACAGCCGCACGTTGTTCGGCTGCCTCTGTACGGTGCGTCGGGCGACGGTGAACACTCGTACCGCGTCAACGTCACCGGCGGCTCCGGCTCTTTTTTGTGGGACTCCGACTCGTCACCCGTGGCCGTTGTCAACGCCTCGGGTGTGGTGACGGGCGGCGGTGCGGGGCGTGTCGCTGGCACTGCGCGAGTGGTCGCTGTCGATCGTCGCAATCATTTGCACCGCGACACGGCCAAAGTACTCGTGGCGCCCACTGCGTCAATGCGCTTTATGCCATCGCGCGTGGAAATCACCGTTGGACAGCAGTTGGTGCTGCCCCTTGCAGCGTTTACTGCGGCGGACATCGAGGACGCAGGCATGTTCCACAATTGCTCGCGTCTCCTGGTGCACTACCGTGTTGCCGATCCCACCATGTTTCGTGTCGTGTCGCCGGCCGATCCGGATTTTGATGTGTCCGTTCAACTGATTGGCGAACAAGGATGCACTACGGTCGCTGTCATTGCCCTGCGCGAGGGTCATACGACACTCACGGCCCTCTACCGTGACGGCATTCAGGCGGACGTGACACTCTTTGCGTACCGTCCGCTTGCCGCCGTTGCTCCCTCACCCATGCCCATTGTGGTCTCGTATGGCTCCATGGCAACCCTCGTGGTCGAAGGCGGTCCTCGTCCGTGGCTCTTTGACACGACGCTGCACGCCGAGACAGTCACCGCCAGTGTTCCCGAGAAAATCCTTCTGCTCGATCGCGTTGACAACGGAGCGAGTGGTAGCAACAGTGGTGGTAGCAGCCACCACCACAACCAAGTGGCCGAGCCACAGCCGCGTGCCTACCCTCTTCATGCGATCCAGTATACGGAGCAGACGTTGACGGTCACATGTGGCAATCGCCCTTCGCCTCAGAACCTCTATCCGGCTCGCGAGCAAATCACCATCACGTTTGTATGTGCCAATCCGCATCGCATTGCCGTGCATCCAGTGATTACGCGCCCTGCCCTCGGCAGCGATGCTTGCCCCGGGAGTAGCGAGACCGCCGTAGGCGGCAGTACAGCTTATACGGTGGTACAGGTGCGCAACAACCGCACCTTGCCTTTTGCGCTGACGGTGCTCGACGCCAAGGAGCGCCCCTTTGCCAATGTGAGCACCATCAAATTTAACTGGTCGCTTGACGATAGTGCGCGTGTCACGGAAATTGCATCCCTGTTACCCCCGCCGGCCATTGTTGGTGGCGAATGGCCCGCGCGTCCCGGTCGTTCGGTGCGACTGAGCGCCACGCGCGGCATTGCCAAGCTCACCATTGAGACCGATGGCTTCTTCGTACCCGCTTTTGTCGAGACGGTGCGTCTGGAACATGCCACCAAACCACACAATGATGGAGCTGGTGCTGCTGCAGGCGATGCGGCTGCCAGTGCTGGTGATGCGGCTGCCAGTGCTGGTGATGGACGACCGCCGTGGTCGTTGCCACACGTACTGCAGACTCTTGAGTTGCGACTCGTGCGCAATGCACGAGTGATTCCTCCTCATTTTTCGCTCTTTTTCGATCGGAACAACACGGTGGTGCTCCCCGTGTTTGATGGCTCTGGACAATTTCGCGTGAGTCTCAATGTCTCGACCCTGACGAGCGCGCATTATGATGCCAAACAAAATGGAATTGCTCTGACACCCGCCGCTTGCTGTGGCGGCGTTCTTTTGCGCGTGTCCGACTTGTGTTTGGGCGACTCGGACGATGCGCTTGTGAGCGTCACGGTCAGCAAGGTGCACTCCTTTGAGGTGGTCGCACCCGAACATGTGATGCTGGGGGCGCTCGAGCCCACGAATGTACGTGTGCTCGACATGTACCAGCGTCCATTTCCTCGCTCGCAGCACACCGTCATGAATTTGCGTCCGGTTGTCACGTCCGACGTGATTGTCCTCACGCCCAAAGCGGTGGACACGGATGATGGCAAGGGATCGAGCGAGAGTGAAGATGGTGCGTGGCATGGACGCCTTGTGGCCTCTGACGGCGAGTACATCTTGCATGGACACCATCTGGGCAGCAGCCAGTTAGCATTTTTGGCGGGCGGTGCGCGTTCGTCGCAGTATCCCGTTCATGTATTCTCGCCGCTTGCGCTTGTTCCCGGCAGTTTGTGGCTCGTGCCTTCGGCGGTATTTCAAATGCTAGCGACTGGTGGGCCCTATGCGGGCGTGAGCACACGTTTCCAACTCGAAAACGACACGGTGGCGCACGTGAGTGCCGTGGGGGTGGTGAGCGCACGTCGCGTGGGCACCACCACTCTGACCGCGACCTCCGTTGCAGTGGGTCGTCCGTCCAAGGTCGACGAAGACTCTGCGAGTTCTGCCACCAAAACGGCGACCTCGACGATGACTAAAGGGAGCGCGCACGCACAACCTTTGCACCCAACCAAGTCGGCACTTTTGCAAGAGCAAGAGTACGCACGTGACAGTGGCACTGTCCGCGTGACCCAGCTGAGCGGGATTGGTATTCGTGTGTCGAGCACACGCATTGTCGCCGGATCGCATGTGCCTCTGGAGGTGGTGGGCCGCGATGGTGAGTCTGCCTTTGTGTTTGCGACCGCCCCGTCGCTGGCATTCGACTGGTCCTGCAAAGAGTCTGCCATTGCCATGCTCTGGCCAGGAAATCGCCGTTCCAACATTGTCGGCGCGAGGGCCAAAACGACAACGACGACCACGACCACGACCACGACGACGAAGAGTAAACATGGGGGGCACACTAGCACGACGGGTGATGGTGGCGATCGACTGTCGTACTACGGCGTGGGCGGTCACTCCGCACTGCTCGTGACCAGTGCTGCTGGTGTTGTGGGCGTGTCGGTGACGCTGACGTTGCGCCCCGACGTGATTGAGCAACTTCAGGGGGAACACGACCGTCCGCTCGTGGCCGGCGTGGACCAGTTGACGGCATCTATCCAGTTAGAGATTGTCGAGCCACTGCGTCTGCTCACGCCCACACGATTGTTGTTGCCACCGCACGGGAGTGCGATTATTGTGACGAACAAACGGCGAGTGCTCTTTCAGGTGACATGCGACTGTGCGACGTCGTCCCAGAAGGCGCCTATCATCCAGGTGAACGAGCAGGGTGTGGTGACTGTGGTGGGCGACGCAGGGGGCCAAGCACGAGTGGTTGTGACGTCGTACGACGACAATGTGAACCAGTCTGCCGTGGTGGTGGTCGAGGTGCATGCCATCACGTCGCTCGTAGTCACCGAGCGATCCGATCAGGCGGACGCGGCGACGACAAGTGGGGCACTGACGAGTCTGCCACTCGGTCTTGACGCTGCGTATGAGATTGTGTGTGTCGACGAGCACGGACGTCGGTTTGATTCGCTTGCGGGAGTGCGCTTTGTGCTGGTGCTTAGTCGCCTGGACGTTCTCACCATTGTGCGTGGTGGCGGAGGAACGGGCGAGAGTGAGGCTGGTGAACAGGTGGAGCGCGCGGCCAATACCCATGTGGTCCATGGTGCAATGAATCGGGCGCGCACCGCGTTTACGGTGCGTGCTGCTGGTGAAGGCGACGTGCTGCTGGCGGTCACTGTGGAGAGTGGGGGCAACATCACTATGACCACCTCCAAGGGAGACGGTGAAACAGAGACATCATCATCATCATCATCATCATCATCAACGACAACAACAACAACAGCGAATAGTAAAGCTGAGAGCATCAAGGCACGGCAGACACGACGAGGCGGTCAGAACGATGTGGAGCAGACGGCTCGTGCGTTTGTACACGTCCATGTGACCCATGGACTCTTGCCCCACATGCCCATTCTACATGTGGGCTCGACCATTCAGTTTGCGCCCACTTTTGACGTGGACTCTTCGTCGTCGTCGTCGTCGTCGTCGTCGTCGACACAGTGGTGGAGCTCAGACGACGATCGAGTGGTAACGGTGGACGGACGGACGGGTGTTGCGACGGCGGGAGCACTTGAGGGACGCTGTGCGGTCCACTTCAACAGTTCGCGGGCCAAGACGCACACGCGTGTGCGAGTGGCGCGTGCCCTTATGATGGAAGCAGACGTGTCGCGAGTGCCATGGGTCTCCGACTTGCCCACGAGTGCGCGCTTTCGTGTGCCGGTGGACTTTCGAACGGGCGACGGCCTGAAGTTTACTCACACACCTAAAGGAATCCCCTTTTCCTGTCGTGTGAGTCCCAGTGAGATTCCTCTTGAGTGTGCCGCCGAGCTGAACCCGGAGACGGGCGAGCACGCGTGCGTACTGGCGCCTCAACAACAAACGCATCAAGGAGCAGGCGATGTTGCGCAGAACAATGGCAATGTGACGGTGCATGTGACGGTGGGCGGCACCTCGTTTGAGTATGCGCTTCGCTATGTGCCTGCGTTCCGGGTGAGCACGACGCGCGTGCGTCTCAACAGTGCCGAACCCAACATGCTAGTGCGTGTGACCAATGCACGGGAGCACCTGCGGTACATGCGTGCGTCGTCGGGCGATGCACACGTTGTCGATGTGAAGGCGCTTGACGATAGCAACGGCGACGACTCGACGCTTCTTGTGGAGATTTCAGCGCAGAAGAAGCTGTTGCGACAGCGAAAGCCGTTTACCGATGTGCCAGTGCACTTGGTTTCGACGCTGACGAACCAACGAGTGGAAATTCTCGTGTCGTACGTGGGCTCGACGGCTCCTCCGCCGCCTCCATCTACGTCGCTGGCGGTGGATGGAGCGGGCGCACGCGACAGCGACGCTGGCGATGCTACCTGGCTTGTGCTCCTTTTCCTGCTTGTGGTTGCTCTGCTTGTTGCACTAATGTTTGTTGTGGCACGCGCACGCAGCGAGCAGGCTCCACAAGAGCAGCCGCAGCAGCCGCGTCAGACGTTTGCGCCGTCGACGCCCATGACCACCCCGCGTACGCCGCTGGTGCCTTCGTCCGCTGCCGCACATGCCATGCGAGGCTTTCAACACGACCGGTTTGGGTCGCCTTTCAAGGAGGTGCGTAGTGAGGCAATGGACATGTACAAAACTCATTGAGAGAATGCAAGACAAGAGAGAAAAGAGAATAATAATTATAGAGTAAAAAATTCTTTTTTTGTTGATTTGATTTTTTGTTTGGTCTTCGAGCGAGGAGCACGGTTAAGTTGAGTGAAACGTGAGTATAGGAATGATTAGAAATACGTCTCGAGAAGAAAAAGAAAGAGAAAAAAAAGAATAATTATATTTTTTTTTTCATCCAAAAAGCATTACAGAACACAGAACATTTTATCGGGTCTTCTCGAAGCCAATGTCGCTGTGGTACTGACGGAAGCACTGACGGCACATGTTGAGGCCGTACTTGCGGATCAGACCGTGACGGTTGGCGCACACGCGGCTACACAAAGGCAAAGAGGGAAACGAACGAGACGGTCAGAAGAGTAATGTAATAATGTACAGAAGATCACACACACACACAATCAGACAGAATCCAGAAAAAAAAAAAAAAAAAAGCTGATTTGTGGTGAGCGACGAAGAAACAGGTACGGCTGCGGCAGAGGGTACGTTTGAATGTGTGCGAGGGTGTTGGTGTGGCGGGGTGAGCGAGCCCATTGGGCGGCGGGCGCAAGCAACGCGAATAAAAAACGAAAAAAGGAAATGAATTGTGTGCCAAAGACGGACAGATGAGGACGGCTGAACGCATGCACGGGGCTATCCTTGCAGGGAATCGCATGGACAGGCTACTGGAGTGGCCGGAGAGTCATTTAGGGGGCGCTAGGAGCGTTCAGAGGAGGAAAGGACATCGCCAAAAAAAAAAAAGCCAATGGACAAGAGAGGAAAACGTAAAGCAGCCGATAGGAGGAGGGGGGTGTGTTAACGTGCATAGAATGGAGGAGGGGCTGAGAGAGAAGAGGTGGATGGCGAGGAAGCGCTGGACGACGAAGAGGATTGTCGAGAGCATTTGACACACATGTTCTTCTTACCAAGCGCGGCTGCCAGGGCCGTATTTCTTCGGGTGCGAGTTCCAGATAGCCGACTGAGTCATTGCGGTGTCTACAAGAGGCAAGAGTGGCGGATAAGCGCGTGGTGAAACGACAGAGAGAGCGCAGAGTGAAATGCATTTCTCAAACGCTGTTTTTGGACACCACGGCACACGACTGCGCGCAGGGTGCACATGAGAATATAATATAAGCATTTGTACCAAGAAACCAACGAAAAAAAGAGGAAGACTCAAGAGAGGAAGTTGATCGTTTTAGGTGGACTCAACAGTCAAAATCAAACTCGAAATATAATCATCGACCTTTTTTTTTGCTGAACCTATATTGCGTAAGGAAGAGGACGAGTGTGTGGTTGGGAGAGACGTTGGAGGGGGGATGGTTTGGATGCATCTCTGTGCATGTCAACGTTTCGTGTGCGCTTCTGTTCTCAGCGCTGTACTGTCCTCAGTGCACGCCAGACCGTGTCGCTGCCCCTCCCTTCCTCTTACTGTGCGTGTGTTCCAGTGTGTTGCGTGGTTGTCGTGTGCTTTACAAGCGCAGTTCTCTCTTGGCGTGGTGTTTCTTTTTTTTTTTTTTTTTTTTTTTTTGCATGTCCTCTCGTTCGTTTCCGCTTGTATGTCGAAGAATTCTCGCCGGACTGGTCCTGATGGGCCTTGGCGGACTACCCGTGAGGGGACCTGGGTGAATACGGGGTGAAAGTCAACCGCATTCTCCATCAGCATGTGAAAAGAAAAAGAAAAAAAAAACGGTTCGTGTGCACTGCTCACGAGTCGAAATCGGTCGGTTTGTCTCTGACTCATCGACTAGTTTGTTTGGCAATACATTTCGGCGGCACAAACCCCTCCCCGTTTACCACTTGTTCGCTTTCTCTCTTTTTTTTCTCCTTTTTTTTTCACTTTCCTCACTTCATTCTTAAAAAAGGGCATTTTCGTGTTGCTGACTTTATTACTGTGTTGCCTGTGCATCTGTAGAGCAATGTCGACTGCGTGTGCTCGCCCCGTCGTTTCGGTCCACTCCGCCGAGAAGGAGAAGGAGTCCGCCGCTGGTGGCGTCGCTCTCCCGGCCGTCTTCCGCTCGCCCATCCGTCCCGATGTCGTCAACTTTGTCCACACCAACATGGCCAAGAACCGTCGTCAGGTACACGCCGAACAACAAAACAACGAGGCTCTGGGGGGGGGTTTTATATAGTTTTACACGATACTTTTTTTTTTTTTTTTTTTTTTTGCGTGTGTCGTAGGCGTACGCTGTCAACGTCATTGCCGGCAAGCTGTGCTCTGCTGAGTCATGGGGCACCGGCCGTGCTGTTGCGCGTATTCCCCGTGTCGCTGGCGGTGGTACCCACCGTGCGGGCCAGGCTGCCTTCGGCAACATGTGCCGTGGTGGTCGCATGTTCGCGCCGACCAAGGTCTGGCGCAAGTGGCACCGTCAGGTGAACCAGGGCCAGCGCCGTTTCGCGACTGTCTCCGCTCTGGCTGCGTCTGCTCTGCCCGCGCTCGTCATGGCGCGTGGCCACCGCATCGACCAGGTCCCCGAGGTTCCTCTGGTCATCTCCAACGGCATTGAGTCTGTCACGCGCGCCAAGCAGGCCGCTGAGATCCTCAAGCGTGTGCACGCCGACGCTGACGTCGAGCACGCCAAGGACTCCAAGCAGCTCCGTTGCGGCAAGGGAAAGATGCGCAACCGTCGCTACGTGCTCCGCCGCGGCCCCCTCGTCGTGTACAACGAGGACCACGGCATCACCAAGGCATTCCGCAACTTGCCCGGTGTCGAGACGTGCTGCGTGACCCGCCTCAACCTGCTCCAGCTGGCGCCCGGTGGCCACATGGGCCGCTTTGTCATCTGGTCGCAAGGTGCCTTCCAGAAGCTCAACGAGCTTTACGGCACCTGGACGCGCGCCTCGTCCAAGAAGCACTTCCACCTGCCCCACCACACCATGGCCAACTCGGACCTGGGCCGCCTCATCAACTCCGACGAGATCCAGTCGGCTGTGCGCGCCGCCAAGGCACCCGCCAAGCGTGCCCCGATCAAGAAGAACCCGCTCCGCAACGCCGCCGTCCTCGTCAAGCTCAACCCGTACGCCATTACGCTTCGCCGCCGTGAGATCCTCACGTCGACTGCGCGTGCTGAGGCGAAGGCCAAGGCGCTCGCTGCCCGCCGCGCCGGTGGTCCCTCGACCCTCACTGACGCCGAGCGCAAGGCCCGCAAGGTTCGTCAGAGCCAGAGCAAGGCCTACGGCAAGGTCCTCAACGCCGAGTAAAGCCTTCTTATGAATACTGTTCATCAAAATCAAGTGTATAAGTCTTTAGTTCTTTCTTTCTCTTTTTTTCTTCTTTTTCTCTGCTCGTCGTCAACGAACAAAGCAATCGTATACACTATACTTATTGTTATTTGCCTCAATCATCTCAAAAGTATATCTATGCTCTAGCATTGGGGCTGGAGATAGAAAGTCAATTTGGCACATAAACGAATAAATCGATTAAGAAAATGAGTAATTCTTTGTTCTTGTTTGATGGAAGGGAAAAGTTGCACAACAGACCGCTAAGTTGACCTTGACTGCCCTTCATTCTCCATGAGCAACGCTGTCGCGTCATTTTTGCCAAAGGTGTCTCCCAAAGCACTGACTTCACCACTTTCTTTCTTTTCTCACTCAAACTCGCTCGTATAGGTTGTGTCCGCTGCAGTGTCGGGAAGCATTGATCAAGTCAGGGAGGCCCTGGAAGCGGATCCTCGTAAGTGTCACGGTGTGCAATGTGACGGTGATGCACTAAACTTGGTGCTTTGTTAGAATGCATTTGGGACGCAGCGCAGTTTGGACACACTGCTCTACATAAGGCGGTACATGGAGGCCACACGGATGTCGTCGAGATGCTGTGTGCGCACGCCAAGGCCACGGACAGTTCTCGACCATTTGTCACCCTCAAAACACGGTGGGGGTACACGGCGCTGCATCAGGCGGCCGCCGATGGACACACTGATGTGGTACGAATGCTTGTACGACGATGGGGTGCCGATGTGGATGCGCCTGGTCCAATGGGACGCACAGCGTGTGCTTTGGCGGAGCGTGCTGGTCACACGCAGACTGTTGCCTTTCTCAAGCGTGTCCGCCTCGGCATGAGCAGCGAGAGAGACGAAGACGCGAACATGTGTGATGGTGGTGGTAACAGTGATGGGGATGGGGATAAGGATGGGGATGAGGATGAGGATGGTGCTGATGGCGAGGACGAAGATGAAATTGTTGTCACCATGGTGTAAATTTATAGAAAAGATGACCCAACGATTCTTTTCCGCATGTATAGTGAGTGTAAAAGTACATATACAATAGTTGTTTTCTTGGTTGTACTGAGAGTTCGATGATGGAAGACACTTACACCTCTCTCTCTCTCTCTCTCTCTCTCTCTCTCTCTATCACTTTGTTTCTCCCTCCTTTCGCTCTCTCTCTCTCTCTCTCTCTCTCTCTCTCTCTCTCTCTCTCTCTCTCTATCACTTTGTTTCTCCCTCCTTTCGCTCTCTCTCTCTCTCTATTTGTTTCTCTCTCTCTCTCTCTCTCTCTCTCTC
>CALSCP010002090.1:19042-30749 GCA_943704425.1 Ministeria vibrans ATCC 50519
GAGAGAGAGAGAGAGAGAGAGAGAGAGAGAGAGAGAGAGAGAAACAAAGTGAGAGAGAGAGAGAGAGAAACAAAGTGATAGAGAGAGAGAGAGAAACAAAGTGATAGAGAGAGAGAGAGAAACAAAGTGATAGAGAGAAAGAGAAAGAAACAAAGTGATAGAGAGAGAGAGAAACAAAGTGATAGAGAGAAAGAGAAAGAAACAAAGTGATAGAGAGAGAGAAAGGAGGGAGAAAGAAACCAAGTGATAGAGAGGAGAGAGAGGGAGAGAGAGAGAGTGTGTGTGTGATGGGAGTCACATTATTCAATGGATCCTCATTGCACTTGTATCATTATTCTTCATGAAACTTATTATTTTCTTTCTTTTGGTATTGACTTACGACGAGGATTCATTTTTTACAGAAAAAAGGGGAGAAAGAGAAAAAAGAAACAACAAAACAAAGCAAAATTAAAAAATCAAGAATTGAAACGACACACAGATCAAAAATAAGATAGAGAGAGACAGAGGCTAGACGAGACCACATGCCCTAAGGTTGTTTGTGATGATGATGTCTGTGACGTCGGTGAAAACATGCATAATGTTGTTGGTGTCGGTGGCGCATGTGTAGTGCGCATAGACCTTCTTCTCGTCACCAAGGTCCTTCATGTTGACAAACTGGTCTTCAATGTACGCAGACGCCTCTTTGAACACGTTTAAGCCTACGCCAACAAGAGGTGGTTGAGTTGAGTTGCCTGAGTCATGTTGGGTAGTGGCTTACCGGTGTATTCGGGGAAACAGCGAGTGAGCGGCGACTTTGTGATCTTCTCGTTGAACAAGTCGGTTTTGTTGAGGAAGAGAATGATGGAGGTTTGACGGAACCATTTGCTGTTGCAGATTGAGTCGAACAGCCGCAATGATTCTTGCATTCGATTCTGAGAGAGAGAAGAAGGGAGAAAGTATCAGTAATAGTGATAGAGAGAGGAGGAAGAAAGAAACGAAGTGATAAAGACAGACAGAGAGAGAGAGAGAGAAAAACAAAGTGATAGAAAGAGAGAGAAAAAAATAATAGAGAGAAAAGAGGGAGAAAGAAACAAAGTGATAGAGAGAGAATAAGAAGAAAACAGAAATAAACAGTGATAGAGAGACAAAGTGAGAATAAGAACGACAGAAAAGGAAAAAAAGAAGACAACTTACCATTGTGGGGTCTTCGACAAGAGTGAGATCGTACGCTGATAATGCGACGCAGAAGATGATTGCAGTCACATTCTCAAAGCAGTGAATCCACTTCTTTCTCTCTGACCTTTGCCCACCCACATCAAACATCCTGCAACCCACACGCACATACACAAAATCAGTGCACGGAAAAACACACACATGACACTCAATACGCGTACCTAAAGTAGATGCCTTTGAAGGAGAACTTAGTTTCTACAATGCCAGACGTGGTGACGCGCGTTCGGAGCACATCTTGCTCCACCGGCACAAAGTTGGGTGCCGAGATACGTGCAAGGTCGTCCAAGTAGCTGAAATGGAGAGGGCAAGTGAGAAAGGTAAGTGTTAAAAAATACAACGGCATTTCTCGACTACTCACTATTTCGCAGAGTCGAGCAGTTGATATTCTCTTGCACGCTCAAAGCATTCTTGGACACCACCGTCGGCCCATAACAAGCTGATTGCTTGTGCAAGGTCCGGTGTGAACTCTTCAGCTGTGGTAAACTCGCCGCGTACGCTTCTCACAAGGTCCACCGACGACTGAACACACACACACACACACACACACACACGCAAAGGAGGAAAAGAAAAAGACAATGAGAAGGACGAAATAACAAAACGAACAAGAGACAGAGAGATGAGTTGGATACTAAAAACAAAAACAAAAAACAACTCACCTCCAAAGAGTCGTCCGCCAAGGGAATTGCCAGAGTTGCCATCGCGCGAACGATCGACGAAATGCTACTGAGGATGTTGTTGAAGATGACGACGCGGAAGCTTAAAAATTCCTCGGTAGTGTAGCCACTGGCGTGAATGATCTTCATCTGCTTGACAATGGTGGACTTGCCACTCTCACCCGCACCTGCGAAAAAAAAAAAACACACACACACAAAACGATGAGATGGGCGGCGGAGGCGTACAGAGCGGTGGTGTGATAAGAGGCGGCGGGACGGGGCGGGGCGGTCACCCCTCAGGCAGTCACAAAAAGAGATTCGGAAGGTCCCTGACCTTTGCTCTTTTTTTTCTCTCTCTCTGTTTTTTTTTTGACAAAAAATAATAATAATAATATCGAAAAAAAAAAAACGATTCGGACAAGCGAATGGGTTGCCAACAGCAAAGGGAACGATTCGGGGAGGGATAAAGGGAGGCAGAGGACAGGCAAGCGAGGAAGGAGGGGCAGAATGGGGGGACGACGTGGGTTTGGGTTTGGGGGACGGAGAGAAGATGACGACTGCGTTTGGCCACCCTACTGCTGCGGTGTCGGCCTCGACGCAGCGCACACGGCGACCGCCCCACGCCACCAGCCCCCTCCCCCCGTTCGCCCCGCAAAACCACACGCGGTGCAGTGCAGTGCGGGCAGGCGCCAGCCACGCCGACGCGCTTTCCAAGGCGCGGCCAAGGAGCGAAAATAGAGAAAAAAAAAAAAAAAAAAAAAAAACGGAAAGAAAGAAACAGACAAAAGGAAGACAAGGAGAGCGGCAGACGACTGCATATCCACGGCAACGCATTTAGTCGTCCATGCACAGCCACCCGTTGGCGAGGCTGCACAGGAAACGGCCGTTGTCCACTGCGTTGAACTCAAACACCCTTTTTTTGTTTTTTTGGTTGGGTTTCCGACAGCACGGCTCCTTACCAAACTCGCGTCTTTGCCAGTCGTTGCCAATGATCGGTTCAGCGTCACTCATTAAAAGGAAGGTGTCGAGCAATTTGTTTGATCAAGAATTCAAGATTTAAGATTCGACTCATTCTTCTGATATTCGTTCTTTCACTTTCTTTTGGATTAAATGGAGACGGACGGAGAGGAAGACACGAGTCTGTATGACGACTCGAGTATTGACGAATCCCTGGGCGTGGTGCGGGTGCCGGGTCTTGCGCCCGTGTGGCTGACAGAACTCGCCAGCGATGTAAACTTCGATCGGTATCAGCCCGTGAGACACACGGACAATCACGGGGAGTCCATCATGAAAGTACGTCCACGCAAGCAAAGATAGGACACGAAAGGGGAAGTCCAGTAACAGATGGCGTTTTAGGGGACAACATTCAACTCATCCACCGGATGGAATCACGCGCTGGTTGAGACGTTCATCTCGCTGGGCGACGAGGCGCTCGTTGCCGAGGCCGTGCACTTTGTCGACCGTGCCTGTGACACCGACCTGTATGTACACGCGGGCCCCATTGCCGCAATTTTGGACGAGGTGGGTGTAAATGGGAAGGCAAAACGTTTTGCACGACACAGACAGTTGTTTGTTGACCTGTTTAGGCACTTGGACGAACTGCAATGGCAAACGGAACACCCGGACCCACACTGAACCTTCGAGTGGAGTACCACGCCCCCGTGCCTGCCAACACCACCGTGTCGGTGCGAGGCCGAGTAGAGCGTGTCGATGGGCGCAAGGTCAGTCTTGTTGCCGTCATGTCGGAAACACCTCTGTCGCCTGCGCTCGCCACTGCACACGGCCTCTGGCTTACCTTCAACCTTGCCTCTATTGGAATCGAATCCAAGCAGCAAGATCGCCAAGCGTCGTCGTCGTCGTCGTCGTCGTCTGCCGCAATGCAGCAAGACAGGAAGGCACAAAAAAAGAAGAAGAGTAGACGGCGCACGACAGCCGCACTACTGCTGACCACTCCGCGCTTATGGAATCTCAAGGCACGATTCCGGCGAACGCCCACCAGCGCACATGATGAATACACATTCATCCATGAAACACTCCGCCCGGCATCCGAGCCACAGACGCCGGAGTGGGCGCGCGCGCTGGCACACAGTGACTCGCTCGAGTCGTGCAGTGCACGCGTGCTCGCACAACACCGCCGTCTCTGTCGCCGCCACGACGCAGATCATGTGATACTGACCAGTCAGCGCCAGTGGTATGCCTACTACCGTGTGCGTTCCGCCACACCCACTCCCACGAGCAACTCAAGTGCCCTTGTGGCGCTGCATACCTTTGGCTTCTACTGTGAAGGCCCCCCGGGCTGTGTCCATGGCGGCTGCATTGCCACCGCCCTCACAAACGCCGCCCTGGTGCTTGCCCGTGGCTGCGGCACCGACTCGCATGCTCTCGTCGCAGCCCATCCATGCACCCTGCACGTCCGTGCCCTCTCCATTAACTACCGCAAGTTTACTCCTCTCGGCGAGACGTATCGTCTCGATTGTCGCTCTGTGGGACCTCCCTCCGACCTGCGCTTCGACTGCACGCTCTCCAGTCCTCTGTCAGACACCCTCCACGCTCAAGGCTCAATCCACCTCGCAAGGAGACCCGCTCCCTCAAAATTGTAGCAAATCATAATAATAACAGAATAAATATTAATAAAAATAATTATATAATTTTATTATTATTATAATTATTTTTTATTTTTATTATTGTTATTATTATTATTATTATTATTAGTTGGAAATGATAAAATATAAAAATATTTTAATTAAATTATTATTATAATAATTATTAGAATAAATAAATTAATATTAATATATTTTTTTATTATTGGCGTTGTTTGGCTCCTGACGGCGCTGCGCTGTTGGTCTTGACGGGCGCTCTCACAATGCGCTTGAAGAGGGACAGTTTGGTGTCAAAATCGAGCTGTTCGGGGCGTGACGGGAAGAGCGCCTCGGAGTCGCCACGACGGTACACACGACGCAGTGTACCCTGCCACGTCTTGCCATGTGCGCCCTCCATCACCTTGTGGAAGTCTTGCTTTGCCTGCTCGTCCAGGTGGTCGGGTGCGTGCTTGTCGTTGACGTGGCTCAGGCGCTTCGTATGCATGGCTGGCTGGCTCTTGCGACGCCCGCCGGCGCCCAAGCCAGCCTCCGCATGGCTTGACGGTCGCACTGGCATGCGGTCGTGGAATGTCACTACCTCAGTGGGTGCTTCATGATGCGGGTTCGAGGAGACGCTCGTGCGTGCCGATGGTGCGGCGTCGCCAGAAGCAGTCGCATCGGTGCTCGTGCGACTCGAACGCCACTGATTGGACGACGCGTTCGCCGACGCATCTGCCGTGAGGGCTCTCGACAAAGGACGCTCGATGCCAATGGTGGTTGCCGCACGGGCGACGCGCTTGCCCGCTCCCGACGCCATATCCAGCGATGACGATGACGACGCAGCCGACTCGGGCAGAGTGTGCGTGTTGTCAGTGGAAGTCGACACGGACGAGCTGCTCCGTTCCACCGCCGCCTTTTGCATTTTGTTTTGCTTCTCCAGCGCTCGCTTGATCAACTTTAGTTCGGCAATCTCGGCCTTTTGCGAGTCAACCATCTGACGCATGGTGAGCAGTTCAAGACCGAGCTCGAGACGCGTGCGTGACTCGCCTTCGCCACGCTGCGTCGGCTCCGCCAACACTTCCTCTGCCTGCTCAACGGCCGCCACGTCGTCAAGCTCGTCGATGTCGCCCACCAGCTTGTTGAGCTGCGACTCGGTCGCAATAGAACGCACCTGTTCCTGCAGCAGCAGACGCAGTGCATGGTCCGCGTCGTACACATCCTTGACTGCCTTGAGCTTGAGTGTGCTCTCGCGCGCCGCTGGCAACTCATCTTGCACCTGCTCATTAGTAGTCTTCGTCAGCTTCTCCAGGTCGTCAATCACAACCGAGGCAGCGGCAACCGAGCGCTTCGCATTCGAGTACGCCTCCTTCTTCTCCACAAGCACACTGTGCTCCTTGCGCAGTAGTGCCCCCATCTGCTTGAGCTCTTCGCGCAACTCTTCGCGCACCTCCTCTGGAAAGTCACCCTCTTCAATCTGCGTGCCCACTGTCTGCATCTTCTTCTCAATCTGAAGCACACGGTCCTCGTGTCGCTTCACACTGCTCTTCATATGTGCCAGCTCTTCCTTCCGCCCCTCCTGCGACAGGCGCTCTTCGTCAAGCATGGCGACAAAGCGCGCTCGTCGCGCCGCATACTCCTCCGCGTTGCGCGGATCGTCAAATGTATTCTTCTGCTTCAAATGATTGATAAAGTACAGACCAACTTGCTTGTCGACGCAATAGTCCCATCCGTACGGTAAGTCTGAGTGAAACAACAACAACCCCCCCACACACACACACACACCAAAAAAAAAAACAAAGCAAAAACAACAAGAGGCATTAGAGGCACTGGGCAGACACCTATGTGTAGGCTGTACCTTGAGGTCCGCGATTGTGAGTAGGAGAGTCTCTTGGATCGATCCAGCTCGACTGTCGTTTGTTGTGACTATCAACAAGAAGGGAAATCGGTTGAGGCAAGCAACGCAGAGCAGAGCAACAGAGGGGGAGGAAGGGGGTGGGCGGGGATTGCAGTAGAAGGAACGGCGCGCCCAGCACGCACGCCACAGGCACGACGGGGGGCGCTGTCTTTGCGTGATTCCTCGGCACACGTCAGTGGACACCAGCTCTGCCGTCGACACAGGCCCCAAACGCACAGATACAGACGCAGCACCGCGTACACCGGACACCCAAAACAACCAGCAATGCAATGGGCGGTGTTTCAAGCGCCATTGCGGCAAGGGGCGCGCGAGAGAGCGCGCGAGGAAAAAAGAAAAAGAAACGCATATTCTGTGCACTGCTCGAACTTACTCGAGAAAGTACGTTTTAGCATCCTCCGTTGATCTCTCCTCCCATCCTTCAGGAAGCGGTTGCTTCTTCCATTCAGGCGTGCGAACTGGCGGAGGCTTAGACTTGGTTCTCTGGACGGGGTGAGACATTTTGAGAGTAGGAAAAAAAGTGAAAATGTTTAAGTTTTAACCGACTGATATACTACTAATTCCTACTCATGGAAATATCATTAATTATCAATTATCAAGTCAATACTCATTCCTTTCTTTTGATCGCGTTTGTAACATGGACAGAAAAGCAGAGCTGGAGAGGAAGCGAGAGAAGCTGAAAGAGCTGAAAAAGCAACGTGAAGAACGAAAGGTGCAAAAAAAAAAAAAAAAAAAAAAAAAAAAAAACCAACCAGTCTTCTGTTGTAGGCTCCACCGCCATCCTCAAACACAGGCGCCTCTGCGACAGCTCCGGAGACAACGACACCGGCAGCAGGTGCAGGGGCGGCCGACGTCGACGAGCTTGTGGCTTCGTTGATCGGCGTTTCAAAGGGGACGTCGAGTGAGACGGGCGCCCCAACGACCGCTGCTGCTGCTGCTGCTGGCCCCGAGGAGAGTTGCGCGACGGACGCCGCTGCCGGCGCACCGGGGGACGGCGATGCAGCACATACAGTTGCGACGGCGCGACGTACCGTCGAATTGACGACCACTGCGGTGCAAACGGTCGCTGACATTGCTCCGCGCCCCGTTGAAAAATACACAAAGGAGTGCCAGACAACGGTGACCGTTGACCCGTCGCGCACCGATGTCGTTCTTGAAGGCGACGCCTCTCTTGGCGGGGCTGGTAGTGGTGGGCTTGACGGCGGCAATGACCACGACGACGACAACGACGACGACGACGACGACGAGATTCAACTTGGCTCAACCAGTGCTCTTGGGGATGCCAGTGTCCTCACCG
Organism: Ministeria vibrans ATCC 50519; assembly: GCA_943704425.1. NCBI lineage: Eukaryota > Filasterea > Ministeriida > Ministeriidae > Ministeria > Ministeria vibrans. The sequence goes on from CALSCP010002090.1 coordinate 26,696, forward strand.
ACGCGGATGCCTCGTCATTCACCGCAGGTGGTGGTCTTGACGTCACTCTTAGTGACGAGGCTGCTGCTGTTGCTGCGGCTGCCACAGCGCCTGTCCAGGTGATGAACGACGAAGAACGCACGGTGCTGGAGAGCACTGACACATATCGAGCCTTCTTCGAGCGTGCATCACTCATGGTGGAACGAGCATTGTCGGGTGGGTATGATGTTGCAGTAGACTACCGCGCGAACGAGGAGGAGGAAGAGATATCGGGTGATGGCATGCGACTGTCACTGCTCAATGCCTTTTCAGACGAGCGATGGTCGCGCCATCGTGGCGTCACCTCCCTCGACATCTCGACACGCCACCCCGAACTGTTCTGCGCATCGTACAACCAGAATCCCGAGGCACCGCACGAGCCCGAGGGCTGTGCGCTCGTCTGGAATACACACATGTACGACCGACCCGAGTTTGTCTTCACGTGTCAGTCCCCCGTCCTCAGTGCGACCATGGCCAAGTTCCACCCCAACCTTGTCATTGGCGGTACTTACTCGGGCCAGCTGGTGCTGTGGGACAACCGCGCCAAGCAGACTCCCGTTCAGCGCACCCCCCTCACCGCCTCGTCACACACCCACCCGGTCTACTGCGTCTCCATCGTTGGCACGCAGAATGCACACACACTCGTGACTGCCTCGACCGACGGCCACATGTGCTCGTGGACCCTCGACATGCTCAGTGAGCCCCAACAGTCGCTCGAGCTGCACCACGCTTCCGAGAACCGTCAAGACAGCCGTCGCATTGCCGTCACGGCTCTCTCGTTTCCCGACAGCGACATCAACAACTTTGTCGTGGGCAGCGAGGACGGCAACGTGTATCTCTCGTCGCGCCACAATGGTATTAAGGCAGGCGCCTGCCTGCCCTTCCCGGGTCACGCCGGTCCCGTCACCGACGTTCACTTCCATCCACCAAACTCCGACAACACCGACCTTTTCATCACTTCCTCCCTCGATTGGACCGTCAAGCTCTGGAGCTCAAGAGTACGAAGAATTTTTTATATATATGTTGAAGCATACTAATCGCTTACCGTTTCTCCTACGTATTTGAATAGTCACCGGCTCAGCCAATTCATAGCTTTGAATCGGCGAGCGACTATGGGTTTGGGGCACGGTGGTCGCCAACCAACCCGGCACTGTTTGCTGCGGTCGACGGCAGTGGCCACCTCGACATGTTCAACATTAATCGCGATCTGGAGGTACGCGTCTAGTCGACAGTCCATCTGTCACTTGCACAGACACAACACGCACACACACACATATATATATATATATATATAATTATATAATTATATATATATAATTATTATAATACTATACTCTTTTATTCTTGTCCCCCTTCCTTTCTCCTTTGTCGTTCTCTTTCCCTCTCGAAAACTCTTTCACGCTCTGTGGTTGTAGATGCCAGTACATGGCGTTGTCGTTGACGGTGCACCTGCCCTGAACACGCTGCGGTGGACTCACGACGGCAATCGGGTTATCACAGGGGGATCCGACGGCCGTGTGTTCCTCTACGATGTCGGCGACCGCATTGCGTCGGCGCGTCCTGACGAAGGCATGCGTCTGAAGCAGACCTTGAAGGATCTGGCCATGGCCAAGCAAGCGACCGAGGCAATGCCTGCTGGCGCGGCTGAGGGCGGCTCTCGTTAGGAGCGAGAGAGAGAGCACGAAAGTGTTTTGTTTTTTGTGTTTTGACTATACAATCTTCTTTTTCAATTAATAACAAAGTATAATAAGATGTTTATAGAATATCTACATTGAAATAGTGTACACACATAAGTGGGTGCTACCGACGCGAGGCAGGTGGCGGAGGAGGAACAGCGGAGCCGGTAATGGGGGGCCGGCCGCGCGAAGAGATGGCAATGGCGGACTGCTGATGGAAGAGCTGCTGCTGCTGTTGTTGTTCGCGCTCGCGTCGTTGAAAGGCGGCTTCGCGGCGGACGCCCGGAAGTTGTTGCTCAGCTGCTTCGGGAGGCGGTGGTGGCAAAGGGTCGTCGGCGTGACGGCGACGCGCGGGCGTGGCACTCATGGGCTGGGCGGGGCTTGACTCGGCGCGGCTGCGACGGGGCAAAGGAGGAGGGGGACCGCCGTTTGGGTCGCCCGCACCGAGGTAGACTGAATCGACAGAAGTGAGGCTGCTGGGAGGCGTAAAGATGGAATGGGGATTGCTGTCGATGGAAGAGGCGAGAGAGCCCACACCGACGCTGAGAGGGGGCGACGGAATTGACGTGGACGCGCGAGGACGACCGTCAGTGCTCTCGCAAAGAGGGTGCCGGTGAGGTGATGGATACTGTTGATGTGGGGTGGCAGTGAGCTGACTGACACTCCGTTCGCGTTGTTGCGCATGCGGCACAGCTGGAGGCTGTGATTGAGTGCGACGGGCGGCGGCCGGATCATCAGCGCTGATGCGACGCACAGCAGCGACATGCGAAATGCGTGGGTCGGGTGGCGAGGTCGAGAGCGAGGAGGAGGCTTCGTCGACGTCGAGCGAAGCGGAGGTACTCAGCTTGGGGCGACGTCCAAAGAATGATCGTTGACGCGTCACCTCCTTCGTGGAGGCGCCCGCCACGGGTGATGGGGCTGGAGAGGAGCTGTTTGACGAGGTGCTGCCCTTGCGCAGCGTAAGACTACGCAACTTGAAAATGCCCGACGAGGAGCGCGAGCGAGTGTCGCCACTGGACGCGCCTGGCGACGACGATGACTGATGAACATTGGCCGACGAAGACGAAGTGCCGCCTGCAGCACCATTGCCACCACCCCCACCACCGGCGCCCGGACCACCCACCGAAGACGCTCGGTTGCCACTGCCCATTTCGGAGCTGAGCTTCTGGAAGATAAGCGCGGTGCCCCTGCCCTGGCCAAAACGACGTGCCAGTTGCACGTGCAAGGGGTTCTTTGAGAGCGCCGTCTCGTGAATTTCGTCGCCGCTGAAGGCGCCCTGGATCATTTTGCCTTGCACCGTCAGCAGATGATACCAGTTTCGGACGTTCTCGGGCTCGCCGGGCACGCCAAAGAGAGGGTTGACGTCGCGCACGAGCAACTGGAAGCAATCCAACTCAATGTTGGTGCGTTCAATGTCGCTTCGATGGAACATTTTCACCTGTTCCTGACCGGCACTGTCGAGCAGCAAAACACACTCGACGGAGACGAGCAGCTGAGCCATTTGCATGCCCACCGAGCCCTTTCTGCCCATACCAGTCTCGGCTGCGTCGCGTGTAGGAGTGGCCACGGGTGCACCAGTCTCGGGATCGGGCACAAACGCAACGGTGAACATGTGGACAAGGGCCGCGCGCTGCTCCTGAGCCGACGAATCGGCACAGCCCACAGCATCGTCGCGCGCCCGATAGCAGCAACTCCACTCACCGCACAGAAACGCCCCCGGATGGTACTTGTCCAGAATACAACCACCGTTGCGTTCGCTCAAGAAATTTCGCAATGAAGACACCCAATGGTCTCGAACCTACAGCAAAGTGCAAAAGTGGGAACGGTACGGGTTGGAACAGTTACCACAAAAAAAAAAAAAGCGAATGGACGAAGAAGGAAGAGGAGAGAGCCGGTGGGGAAACGGTAGGTAAGGAGAGGCGGGTATGGGGGATCGGCGAGGGTGGGCGGGGAGACTCAAGAGGGGCGGGAAGTACCTGGTCCGATCCCGTGTCGAAGTACAGAACGTTATCGAGCGTTGCTGTCTTGTGGATGATCTGGAAGGCACACACGGCCGCGTCGCCAAACACGAGGTCGTCGACATTCTCGACGAGGGCGATCGTCTGGATGGGCGCCAGAATCGGCGGGAGGGGCCCAGTTGAGTTGGAGGCGGGAAGCACTTCAAGGTGGTCACTGTGCAGCGTCACCTGTCGCTCACACCACTCCTTGGCCACAAGAGACTACAGAGAGGGCAAGACAGCGTGCCACACACACATGCTGCGTCAGAACCAGACACCTGCACTTCACACACCGCTGGCAAATCCACAAGATCTCTTCCCTTTTTTTTTCTTTCGTTTTCTTTTTTTTTTTTTTTTTTTTTT
>CALSCP010002090.1:30759-43625 GCA_943704425.1 Ministeria vibrans ATCC 50519
GGTGGTTCGGGCATGAGCACGACAATTTCGTTTGCAAGCGCCGGCACCCATCGATACAGATCAATCTGGTTAACGAAAAGAGACTTAAATACTATGAGGAGAGGCGTCCAAGAAAGAGATGGGGAGCAATGGGGCGTGGGAGAGTGTGAGGAAGAGGCAGACGACCCAGGCAGGAGCAGGGGGAGCGTGAGGGCGAGAAATCGGTCGGTACCTCTCGAACGCGGAGCGTTGCCCGCAACGCTCGTGCGTCTCCCATCTGTGATTAACCAAACGTCAAGTGAGAAGTCAGAAGTGTCGGCCGCGCGTAACAGAGCAAGACGCGATGAAATATTTGATCGGAGAGTTGAGACTTTGAGAGTTTCTCAGGAGAGAAAGCCAGAAAGGAAGTTTGTGAGTTCGCGAGTTCAAATCCATTGATGTCGCAACCGACTGTCGTTCAGCCGCTCAAACCCTTCACACGACTTGAACGGTTTTGTCTGCTCCATTGCCAAATCACCAGGGAGTGAATACGCTTCACTTTCTCTATCATTTTACTATTCTTATAATAATTATTATCATTATTATTATTATTATTATTATTATTATTATTATTATTATTATTATTATTATTATTATTATTATGATAGTTTCAGTCGTCATCATCTTCCTTGCGGTTGTCCGTACGCTGCAACATAAACTCACGACGCTGTTCCTCAAGCTGGTCCTGCTCCTCCCTCACTTTACGCATGTGGTACTCGCGTTTCGCTTGGATCTTGGCAATGGGGAACGGGTTCAGATCGACAAAGGCAACCTAAACGAAACAACAGATTATCAGTTTCGATTATGCGTCCATCTTTTTTTTTTTTGCCTTTGTCATCTTCTCGTGATCCCACAGGTCCAATCCAACTCCTTTCAGTGCCCCAAAAAGAGACCAGGTCTCGTTGATTTTGATCAGTCGTGTTTCGGCTATTTTCAGGATGGCTACACAGAGACAAAGTCAGCGGCAGGGACAATGAGTCGGGTTTAACAACAACACAGTAAATTTCCATACCAATGGCATAACGAAACAGTGGCTTTTGACCCTCGTACATGAACGTGTCCCAAATACGCAGCATAGTCTATCAGTTTAGTACAACGTGTGGAGTGTGAGTCAATGATTGTGAGGTAAATGCGTTTGTTTGCGTGTCTCTCTCTATCTCTTTGTTTCTCGATATCACTTGACAAACTCGCTTCTCTCTCTATTACTTTGTTTCTCTATCGATCGACTTTTGTTTCTCTCTCTCTCTATCTATCTATCCCCTCTCCCTCCTCTCTATCCTCTCTATCTTCTCTCCCTATATATTTATGGTGTGACTCGTACGGGAGCGGGGACGGCATCGGCAAAGACAGTGAGGAGCCAGTTGAACGTGATAAGGGTGAGATCAACCTGATAATGCTCGAGGTGTTGTGACAGACGCGGACACTTCTCAGTAAGAGTGTCGCGTAACACACGTTGATCTATGATAATAATTATAGTTGTTATTAATAAAAATAATAATTATTATAATAATAATAATAATAATTATTATTATTATTATCAAATTTTGAGAGAATATCTGAAGGAACTCTTTAAACGTACCCGCCTGGCTTGTGGTGAGAGTGAGACTGTAGTAGGAAGGAGGCATGAGATGCTCGACAATGCACATAAGTCCCCAAAAGGCGTCGTCTTCGTCAAGGTAGAGCAGCAGAACTGCTGCAAGGAGGTTCATTCCTTGGCAGTAGCGTACCTCCACGTCGTGCCAGCTGTAGGCGCGCAGCACACGTCGCAGTTTGCTAATCATGGGACTGTCGGGACGCGAAAACTGGACGTTGCCCGGCAGTGTGCGCATGAGATCCAGCTCAATTTGCTTCGTTGCCTTGCTCTCGTCCCGCTTGTGTGTCTCCAACAACTCCCGATAGTAGTTTGAGCCGTAGCGCTCGCGCTCCTTGCGCACTCGAAAGTTGACGCAGCTGAGCCAGACCTTGCCGCGGTACTCGCTGGGGATGCCACTACGTACCAGCTGCTTGAGCTCGGTGGTGCGCGGGTAGTCGCCACGCTGCGCCTTGCCCGCCTGGTGGTACGCCTGCCACTTGCGCAGTCGGTCCGCATCTGACGTGTCCCCCTGTGCCGTGTAGTACTTCTTGATGGGGTTCAGTAGCGCACCCAATCCCAAATTGGCCGTGTCTCCCGCTCTCTCGTCCATTGCCGTGCCCAACAGCGCCGGATCTTCGGGCATGATACGCTCCTGAAACCCATTGGCGTCGTAGCCGGAGGCAGTGCTCGCCGACTGGCCTGCCAACGCCTGCGACAACAACAAACGAATGTCGGCAATGTTGTCGGGCGTCACAATCGCACTCGCAACCATGTCGTCGGCGGCCGACGCCGGCTCGTGCTGCTTTACTCCTCCCCCCTCTTCTTCGTCGGTCGCAGCAGTGGTGGTGGTCGTGGTGGCCGCGACAGCGGGCTCGTCAACATTGCTACCGCTACTATTCGTGGTCATGTTCGCCTGCGACATGCCCATAGTGCGATTGAGCAGCTGTAAGTACGCTGTACGCACCCGTGCCATCTGGTCATCCTTCTCCTTCAGCCGCGCCTCCATCTCGCTGACCGTACCAGCAAACTCGGCACCCGCATGCTCTTTGAACTCCTTGAGCTCGTTAAACTCCTCCATGAGAATTTGCGCCTTGCGCTGCATCGTCTCAACCTCCTTGCGTGCCGCTTGAGCATCACTGCGCGCCGCCTGCGTTGCCAGATTTGCTCGTGATAGATCTGCCGAGGAGCCCAGACGACTTCGGAGCGTAGTCAGTTCGCTACCTTGCTCCTCGACAATGGACTGCAGTCGAGCATTCTCATCGGTGAGGAGCGTGGCGTGCGCATTGAGCGACTCGACCTGCTCGCGAAACGTGTCCGCCTCGAGCACTCGGTCCCGTTCCACCTGGGCACACTGCGCCTCAAGCATTGCAATGCGCTGCTCCCGCTCAGCAAGCACCGACGCGCCTTCTTCCGCCTCGAGTGTCCCAAAAAGCTCGCGTGACGACTTTTCCAGTTCAAGATTGCGAAGGGTGACATAAAGTTGTTCAAGCACATCGTCACGTGCCTGCACTGCCTCGTTGGCACGCACAAGCTCCTCGCGGAGCGTATTCACATCGTCGTGGTCCTGCGAAAAGGCCTTGGCCACCTTTTTGGAAGGCTCCACAAACCCTTTGCTCCACATCATTTTGAAGGGGTCCACCATAATCTTGGTGGTCATAGACTTTGGATGTGAGAGTGAGCTCGAGCCGGCCTTGGGCGTGTGTTGTTGTTGCTTGCCCGAGGAAGCGCCTGCCGTCAAGCCAGCTGCCGAGCCAGTGCTGAGGCGCGCGCCAGGGTTGTTGTTGTTGCTCGACGCGCGACCTTTTTCGCGTGTCGTGGAGGGCGTACGCGAGAGCGACTGAGGCGACACGCTGCTTGCTGTAGGTGAGGCGGCCGGGTGAGACAGCGACGACGACGATGACTGTGGAGACATTGTAAAAGGCTGTGCCACTCCTGCTGTTGTTGTTGTTGCTGCTGCTGCTGCTGCTGCTGCTGTTGTTGTTGTTGTTGTTGTTGTTGTTGGTGGTGCTGGGGATGCGGTGCGATCGGTGGGGCAGCTTGAGGAGGCGACGGAGCGTGTTTCGGAGGGGGAGGATACGCTGGGAAGGGCGTTGTTGGTGGTGATGATGGGCTGGTCGTTGTCATAGATTTTGGGCATGGAGACGCCACCGCAGTGAAGATGATGGCCACCTTCGGAGGCCTTGAGAGACGCTGCAGCCATGGTGGCAGGGTCATTGGCGTTGTGGGCTGTGGAATCTGTTGATTCGTGGTACGACATGGTGGCGGCACGGGCAGCGGCAGCAGCAGCGGCGGCAATGCTGAAGCCTGTGGGGACCAAAATAGGAGAGGGTTCGCGAGGGGCAGCAGCATTGCTGGAGGTTTCAGAGGGAGGTACGCTTGTGTTGATGGGTGTGGAGGCGACTAGAGCGACGGGCACAGGAATGGGTGCGACTATCGCCTCGACTGGCTTGGCGGATGTCGTTGGTGCTGGCGAAGTGACACGCCCCACTGCTGTAGCCGTACTCAGTGTTGCCATCATGGGAGTGCATTGCATGGGTGGGGGTGTGGCAGATGGAGGAGGGCCGTCGTGGCGAGTGTCGTCGTCAGCGTGTTGATGCTTCTCAGGTGTAGCCTTCGTAGCGGCGCCTCCGTCGTCGTCGTCGTCATCATCATCATCAACTTGGCTCGCCGCATCGTCGGCGGACGCAACCGAGCGTGGAGGCAATGGCAAAGCCCCAGCTGTCCGAGAGCGGTTGAGGTGGGGCGCTGTGCCTCCAGCAGCCGCTGCCGCACGCTGGTTGTAGCCTCGACGACGCTCCTGCAGCGCAGTGATCCACATGAGCATTTCACCGTTGTCCTTGGCACGTAACCTCCAGTCGCGGCCGTCCGTGCTGTCGACAAGCGAAAGAAGAAGAGGAGAGAAAAAAAAAAGAAAAAAAAAAGGTTTCGGCAAAAGTGTTGACAACATTTGAAAGACGTACGAGACGATAAAGTGACCTTCGCCGTGTGTTTCGTGTTCCTGATCAAACGAGAAGGATGCGGACGAGATGTCGATGGAGCTGGAGCAGGAGATAAGGGTTAAAAGACGAATCATGAGTTTTTCTCGGCTGTGCGACAAGCAAAACAAATAATCAACGATTTGGCGTACCCTTGAGCATCGCGGTCCTTGTCTGACTTGTAGTAGTAGAGGCGACAGTTGTTGGAGTCAAACAGAAAGTAGCGCACCTTCCAGGTTTTGACGAGGCCCTTGGCGCCGAGCTACGGGCAAAACACGGTTAGGGTTGGGGTTAGGGTTAGGGTTAGGGTTAGGGGGGGTTGCAGGGGGGCGGGAAGACACACGGGGGTGGCGGCTCTACCTTCAGGAGGGAGCCCTCGAGCTTCTCGTTGTGGGCGTCAGGTTGAGGCGCTTCCTGCAAATGCGAGAGAGAGAGAGAGAGAGAGAGGAGGGAGAGAGAGAGAGAGAGAGAGAAAGAGAGAGAGATAGAGTTGCGTTTGGTGAGGGTGAAAGATGAACGACGAAGGAAGACGTGTACGTCTGCCATTGAAGAGCAGGGTGAGACACAGAGAACGGAAGGGAGAGAGAGAGAGAGGTTGTTGAGGAGGTCCGAATCAAGAAAGAAGGGAGAGAAAAAAAAATTAGCAAATGCCAAATAGCCAAATTGAAAATAAACAAAGAAGGTTTGAGTTAGTTTGGATTCTAAACGACTAGGGAAGGACATTCTAATGAAAGTGTCAAAGTGAGTAACTAGCAAGTGACTGTTCACTGTACTGACTACTGAAGAGCGTGGAGAGATTGTAGGCGCAATGCTTTACTACTTTATTGAGTGATACGACGTGCGCTTCCACAGGACGGCGGCACCCACAAAGATGATGGCCAGGCCCACGGCGACAACAATGCCAACAATGGTGCCAGCCGACGACTTGTGGTGTTGCGGAGATGGAGGATGGGGCGGGGAGGCCGGGTTGACGAAGGGCGCACAGGGGATTGTGTTGATGAACATGCGCGACTGCAACAGCAACAATAATAATAAAAATTATTAAGAATTAGAATAATAATACGAATCAGAATAATAATAAGAATCAGAATAATAAAAAGAATCAGAATAATAAAAAGAATCAGAATAATAATAATAATAATAATAGTAATAATAACAGCAGTCTGTCAGCTATTAAATGTGTTGTAACTCTCTCTCTCTATTAATATTAGTACTCAATCTGAGCGACTCAGTTGTGATGGCATTGATTTCCTTACGTGAAGGGTGGGGCTATCAAAGGAACCGTTAAAGGCTGTACAGTTGTTCAGTGGACCCACAAACGTGTCGGTGGGTGTTCCAGTGCAGTTTGAAGTGTGGTATGCGTCGTAGGAGACGGTGTCGCCTGCCAACGAGAGTGTGTGCTAATGCAAAGAAAATGAAAACCCCCGCAAAATTAGAATGAGACTTCTTGTGTGGTCATCACGTACAGAAAAGACGGCGCCCGTGACACACTGAGTTGCGTTTTGACGAAGCAGCGTCATGACGTAGAAGTAGTCGGTGGACGATGCGGGAGTGGACTCGGTGAAGCCACATCCGGCGCCTGCGGTGATCGTCGCCAGTGTGTCCGCTGCAATGGTAGGCACCTGTGCTGCGGTTTGCGACAAGGCGCAGCCGGTGACGGTAAGGAGCTGAGCGACGCCGTCGAAAGCACTGAATTCGCAATGTTCGAGAGCAATCGTCGAATTGAACAGGCACAAAAGGTTTCCGACCGGTGTGCACGGCGGCTGGCTTCCATCGAGACAGGAGCAGGCCCATTCAATGCGATATTCACCAGGGGACACTCCAGGCGCCATTCTGTAGCTTGAATCGGCTGTGGGATGGAAACGCGAAGGGATTTTACGGTGATCGTTTGCGCGACAACAAACGCTCTCTCTCTCTCTCTCTGGCACTTACCTCGCGGCGGTACAGGCTCCCATCGCGCAGAGTCTGTGACACGAGTGGTTTCCACACTTGAAAAAGCAGTGGCCGACAGGGGCGATGGAGGACAGGCAGTGGGGATGGAAGCCTTGGCATTGTGGTACAAGTTCAAGTAAAAGTACGATGCAGCCGCAGGTTGCGCCATCGCCACGACCAGCGCCACCCCAACAACTACAACTGGAAACTGCATGAGTAGTATCGATACAAAAAAATTATTAGTATTAGAACAATAGTCAATATAATTTTATATGAAAGCGTTAAGTTTATTCATTTTCGCTCTGATACTAAAAAAAAGTTTAAAGGGATTGGTATTATTCACACACACACATATATATATATATTCAAGTTAACATATCTCTCCCCCTATCGGATCATAAATAAATGGGTCCGTTTTCTTTTCTTCTACTACTAATTAATAAGAAGAAGAAATATACAGTGAGGATTGTAGAATGAAGAGTAATGATGAATCTAATAAAAGGTATTATTAAAATTATTTTTATATCCTACAATACTCTGGCGTCGCCATGTCATACTCACGCTGAAAGACTGTCGACGCATGATCAGCGACAAAAGCAATGACAAGACGCAAGTGCTTTTGGAGCAGCGCAGACGCTTCTACAACAAACAAAAAAAAAAAAAGTTCGATTCCTAATCCTTTTGCAGTTTGTTTCGTACCTGGAGCCATTGTAAGAGAGGAGAGAAGCGAAGGAAACTTGACAAAGAGACGCACCAGATGCTCCGCGCCATAAATCTCCGACACCGTCTTGTCGCCCAATCGCTATACACCGCACCGTCAAACACTCGCACAAACACACACACAGACACACACACACACACACAGACACACACATACTCACACATACACACAAGAGAATAAAAGTCAATGAATGGGTACCTTGAGGATTTCACCATACTGTGGCCGCTCAAAGTGGTAGAGGAGCATAACACCAAGGGCACGATCAAAGTAGACGCGGATGCCTTCAACGGTCTCCGCTAGAATGTCCATCTCGAGCGCATCGACCGCTGTCACGCCGTCTGCCGATGCCTTTACACTTGCCACGTAGTCGTTGAGAATATCTGCAACGCTGGGTGTGCGAGGAAGCGACACGAGCTACAAATACACAGAGAGAAAGATCGAAAGAGGAGCAAGTTAGCAATGGAAAACAAACCCAAACGGATTCTCGGTTGAACTAACTCGCTTTTCGCGCGTGATAAAGTCCCAATCATCGACAAGTTGTCGTTTAAGAATGTCGGGAAGAGGGATTGAAATGGACACTTGCAGGAAGTCGTCTTCGCTCTTGCGCTTGCGGCTGCCCGACGATCGAGAGGTGCCTACACACAAAAGGTCTCAGTACACAAAGGAACCCGCCATATACACTTACTCTCTTTCGCCGATGTGCTTGGGGTGTTTGCGGTGGTAGTAGTAGTGGTCGTGGTGCTTGCCGAAGCAGCCGCCGCCTTCTTTTTCGGTTCCGCTTTCTACACAACGAAGAAAAAAAAAATGTGTCAAAACATCGTTCGTCGTTTCTTCTTTGTCCAACACTCACCGACTTCTGATCCTGTTTCAACTGACTCTGCTTCCGCCGCGTCTCTTCCGTGTTCTTCTCCAACCGCGAGCCGCTAACCCACTCGTCCCACCTACGACACCGCCGCACGACGGACGATTGTGCTGAGCGACAGACGACAGACAGTGCAATTCACTTCTTACTTCACTCCCCATCCTTTGTAGTGCACGTAATACATCGGCTCCGTGATCTTTGTTGACTCGTTGCGACGAACCGCCACCTACGCGACGCGGAGAGACCAACGCGAGTTTCACAATGTTTCTTCATCGGTTGAAAACGCGTTTCTCTTTTTTTTTTTTTTTTTTTTTTTTTTTTTTTGATGTGTTGCTCTTGCTGAGCCACTGGCGGGGGAAGCAGGCCCAGATCACACCCCTTCAACGTACCTCAAGACACTTTGCTTCGTACAGGACGGGCCCGTGGTACGCAAGAACCTAGAGGGAACGGTTTACAGCCGAGACACTCGATCAGAGAACTTCGTACCACTTCGCCGACTTCGTAGGCAAACGACATGGGAAATGGGTGGTGTGAGAAACGTGCCCAAAGAGTGTGTGAAGACTGCAAAGGTGCAAAACTTAAAGTGAAAGTGGAACTGGTCAAGGTCAACTCACAACTGGAAGTGACTCAACTCAACTCAGCTCACTCTCAAGTTGGAGAGACAAAAGTTGAAAATCAAATCAAATCAAATCAAAATCAAAAATCAATTATCAATCACTTTTAATTTTTTCATTCACACTCAAACCCCACTCTTACATTATACATACAACCATGCCTCCTGCTCAAGACCGCCTGAAGGAATACAAATCAAAAGGAGCCGACAACGAGGTAGAAATAAAAAAAACGAAAATATTTTCAAATCAGAGCTGCTCAACGCCCAAGCGTCTCTTCTCCTACACCTCCATCGCTATACCCTTTAATATGCTACTATAATATTGTTTATGCCGCTGGAGCGGCAAATACAAGCCTAAAAGCTCTTGACGGAGATGTGACAAACTTTTGGCAAACTTTTCGTTTTTTTTTTTGAAACGTTTGTCGACGATCGCATCGAATCTCAGGCTATTTTGCCCTTCTATAGCACAAAAAATACACCATGGCGTGCCATGGCTGCATTCACTGCGATCCGAATTGTGTTCGCAATTGAGTTTTTGTTTTTTTTTCGAGATGTGATGACGAATGAATAATATTAGAAAAAAATCAAACTTGTTTGCGATGCATCTGTATTCTTCTCACCTTCACTATGTGTGTCTCTCTTTAGGAAAGCCGTCGTCGTCGCAATGAAATGACAGTTGAGCTGCGCAAGAACAGGGTACGAATTCGGTGGTTGCCACATGAACAACATTACACGACAACTCACACGAAACGTATTTTTGTAGCGCGATGAACAACTGTCGAAGCGCCGCAACATGCGCCTTGAAGAGGTTGATCAAGAGAACAGCAAGGCGGGAACGGACGCGAACGCGGCTGCTGCGCCTCAGATTAGCAACTTGCCACAGTTTGTGCAGATGATGAATAGTGCCCAATCTGACGAGCGCTTCCGCGGCGTGCAGTCGATCCGTCAGCTTCTCAGCAAGGCCAAGTCGCCGCCAATCGACGAAGTCATTGCCAGCGGCTGTGTGCCGCGTCTGGTCGAATACCTCAGTGCCTTTGAGAATCCCACTCTGCAGTTCGAGTCGGCCTGGGCCCTCACCAACATCTCGTCGGGCACCACCGAGCACACCAAGTATGTGGTGGACATGGGCGCTGTGCCCATCTTCATTCAGCTTCTCTCTCAGGCGGGCTCCTCAGAGACACGCGAGCAGGCCTCGTGGGCCCTTGGCAACATCTGTGGTGATGGGCCGCACTACCGCGATCTTTGCATCAACTCCAAAGTCATCTCGGGTCTGTTCCAGCTGCTTAACGACTGCCACCAGACACTGTCGATTGTGCGCAACTGCACATGGACCATGTCCAACCTGTGCCGCGGCAAGAAGCCCTACCCGGCGGTCGCCGCGGTGCTCGAGCTTGTCCCTGCGCTGGCCATGTTGCTCACCCACGACGACACTGAGGTGCTCACGGATGCACTGTGGGCGCTGAGCTACGCGACGGACGGCGCAAGCGAACAGATTGAGGCAGTGCTGCAGCAGACGGGCACGGCGGCGCGTATTGCCGAGCTGTGCCAGCACCCGCAGTCGTGTGTGGTCATGCCGGCACTGCGCACCTGTGGCAACATTGTGACCGGCACGGACACGCAGACGCAGGCCATGATCGACGCGGGTCTCATCAACATCATTGGAACAATTCTCAGCAACCCCACGGCGCGCGACAACCTGCGCAAGGAGGCTGCGTGGGCCCTGAGCAACGTCACGGCCGGCACGCAATCACAGATCCAACAGGTCATCGACAGCAATTTGGTGCCGCCGCTGCTGCACGTGCTCTCCACAGGCGACTTTAAGACGCGCAAGGAGAGCGCCTGGGCCGTTTGCAACGCTATCTCAGGCGGCACTCCCGAGCAGCTGTCGTACTTTGTCTCGCAGGGCTGCATCAAACCCCTCTGCGAAATGCTCACGCTCAATGACGCACGCATCATCACAGTTGTCCTCGAGAGCCTCACACACCTGCTCAAGGAGGGCGAGAAGGACCCCTCCGGCGAAAACCCCATTTGCACTTTCATCGAGAATGCGGACGGTCTCGACGCCATTGAGCAGCTGCAAGAGCACGACAATGACGACATCTACCGCAAGAGCATGACGATCATCGAGAAGTTCTTTGGTGCCAACGAAGACATCCTCGAATCTCTCGAGCCCTCGGGTGTCTCTGCCTCGGGCGTCGTTCCCACCTGCGGACCCATTCAGCCGCTCTCTGCCTTCACCTTCACTGCTCCCGCTCCCTCTGCCTCTGGTTTCTCCTTCTAGATATTTTCACACTTTTACTTCTGCCTCCTCCTCTGTACGAAATGCGCTTCTTTGCTTTGTTTTCAAATGAAAATATCTTTCTTTTTCTATTTCTTCGACGAAGACACGAATACTAAGGCTTCAAATTAATGACAATAATAAATTTATTATGAATGTTGTATAATAATACGTCTTAATGGGATTAGAACGCGGCTGAGAGATACTTTTTGATGAGACGGGGCAAAATGGCATAACTCATATCGTAGAGCTGGTTGTCAGAGGGAGGTGCAATGGCGTAGAGACGTGCGAGGAGAGACGGGCTGGACTTGAGAGAGGAGTACTGGGAGGCGCGGAAGTACTGGAAAGAGGCAATTTTGTAGCGCAGTTGGAAGAGTTTAGTCATGTTGATGGAGTCGAGGCCGTTGATGGGGCGCGAGGAGGCCATCTCGTTGATGAAAGTGAGGTCTTGCAGGTAGAGCGAGAGCAGCGGGATGGTTGGGAGGCGGCCGTGCAGGCGACGCAGCTCGGCACGGTAACACCGGAAGTTGTGCGCCGGGTCAACAAGTCCTTCCAACTCGTGCAAGTGTCGCAGTGTCCGCCCCGAGACGACCGTCCAGACCTCTTTAAGGCGCACCAGTGCTCCGTGGTTCAGTCCCTATGTGGTCGAGAAGAGATGGAGAAAGGAAAAGATAGAGAAAGGGAGAGATAGAGAAAGGAAGAGAGAAAGAAAGAGAGAGAAAGAGAGAAAGTGATAGGGAAAGGAAGAGATAGAGAAAGGAAGAGAGAAAGAAAGAGAGAGAAAGAGAGAAGGTGATAGAGGGAGGTAGAGAGGAAAATAAAGAAAGAGATACGAAAGAGCATGTTATAGGGTACAACTCCGGTACAACATCGAAGAGTAGAGTCGTACCGACACAATGGCAAAAACGCCCCAGTAATCGTGCAACTGTCGTGATTTCTGTGCCACATGTACAAATTTCATAATCAACTTGGCAGCGCCCGCATTGAGACGCTTTGTGTCCTCTGCCATACACAAAGACAAAAAAAAACTTACAGTCAGAAATCCCATTGTCTCTCCCTTTTTAGCGTTTGTACTTGCGGTGGGCGATGCGTCCGCAGGTGCTGCGGCAACCAGAACCATTCCGGCGACCCACCGTGACAGCGTGTTGAACCAGTCGATGGTGCGCATGATGTTGATCTGTGCGTGCCACAGCGAATCACTGCCCGTGAGAAACACAATAAACTCGTGCGGTTCAATCTGATGGAGCAGTTCGCTGTGGATCAGTGCAAGCTGGTCGGCCAGCGCACGTGCACGCACACCATCCAGCGCACCATGCATTGCCTCCCACATGCCCACCGCCTTGTCGTCTCTTGCTGATGACAAGAGGGTCCCAGCAGAGGCAGATGCAGATGCAGCAGCAGCAGCAGAGGAGCCAAACGACGATCGTCGTCCTTCCGGCGTGTGGTTGACTCCGTGCCGTGTAGCGTGTGTCACAATATCCCGCAGTTGTGCCTCGTACCGCACGCGCTCGCGTCCCAGTGTCTCGTCCATGGTCGCCGACAGCGCGTGCAGCTGTCGCGCGGCACATTTCTCCCGTAGTGCATTGAGCGGGCCCATCATTGCCTCGTTCTGTCCTCCTGACGTTGCAAAGTCAAAGTAGTTTTGACGAATCCACTTTGATAAAAATATCATCACTCGCGTTTGAATTACTCCAGCCTAAAACCGAAAAGAAGGAACGACAATAATTATATTATTACTAATTATTTATTATAATTATTATTATTATTATTATTATCATTATTATTATTATTATTATTATTATCATCATTATTATTATTATTATTATTATTATTATTATTATTATTATTATTATTATTATTATTATTATTATTATTATTATTATTATTATTATTA